>CANIUD010000244.1:525000-577500 GCA_947470075.1 Closterium sp. Yama58-4
TAGCAAACGCCGCCTAGCAAGCCCTTCCAGTGTGCTGGCTTGAAGTGAAGCTGATATTTTCGTTATGACAGTAACGCGGACCAGGACCCCTAGGTCCCCACTGGGCGTGTGCGCAACCCCGCTTGGCCCCCGGCATTAAATGGAAATTAAAGACTGCACTGTGCAAGCTCCAACTTGGCTGTGTGCCAAATCTTTCAGCCCAGCATTTTGCTTGTGGGCTACTGTTCTCTGGATGCTTCGTCTGTTTCTGGTCTGAACGGAGGCACGCGGTGAGGGTGAGGCGAGGTGAGCATCCAAACCAAATCCTTGACGTGTACGCCTCACTTTGGAGAATGTTGACATTTTGAGAGTACGGTTAGGTACGTACCTGACCGCGGTTAGGTCTAGAGAATGGGTACAGTGCCAGGGAGCGGGTCAGAAAGCTAGTAAAACACCTTATTTCTATGGGACTAAACAAGAATGGGCCGAAAGAGAATCTTTGGGACGGTCCCAAATTGTGTTTGTGCGGTGCAGTGCGGTATCGTCCCGCTGCTGTTTTGGCCGAAGGTCCCACTGTCGCGCGAAGGTTAATTTGGAGCCTGCTCTCCAAAAACGGATCGATGCAAGTCTCGATACACTCTAAATTTTCAGGCTGAGTGATTAACCATTGTTTGGCACTTGTTGAATATTTACGTAAGTGCTAAAGGGGCAGGGGTAGGGGAATTCGAACCCGAATTGACCACAGACTAGCCTGCTGGAGGTGCTGGGTCCAGCTTTCCTCTGCCCCTGTGTTGTCGTGCCCCCGGGGCCTGTGCCTCGGCGTCGGAACTGGTTCTCTCATCACACAAAAGAGGTGTCTCATGTTCCCGCACCAGAAGCCAAGCTCAGGCTGGGCGAGGAGGAACCCGGGAATTCCACGATGGCCCAGAAAAACAGGGGAGGCCTGGTTGGTGGTCCGTCGTGACACCCTAGCAGTCACTTGCTGTGACACAGCGTGACGTGGTAGTGTCCAACGTGGACGCCTGGGTAGCGCCTGGCTGACCACGCCGCCACCACCCCATCTCTTTCAACAAATGAAAAGAGGGATCACCCGAGCAAAAGATTCACTCCGTGGAAACAACTGTTGGTGGACTCCCCAAAACCTCTTATCCACGCGATTGGAGGGCCGCTCTCTCATTCGTCAGACCCAATTTGCTGGAGATATTGCGGCAGCAATGCGTGAAAAAGGGCGATCTGCATGAACTTTCTTCCTGGTCACGACGACTCGGGCTCGAAGTGGGTGGAATGGGATGGGAGGGGAAGCAAAGCAACACCAGCCACCCCATCCCGCACATCCCACCCCAACAAAGCTTTCAAGTTGCGTTTCGTACTGAACCAGCAGAAGGCTGAATCGGGCTTGTAGATAGTTGTTGACTCTTTCACCTTCAGTTTCCTCCGTACTTCAATTGTTGAGACACCGCGTGCTGTGCTGTAATTCTATTCGATGGAGGTAGCTGTCGAAGATGTCGTGACGCCGAGCCCATGTCCCTCTCACAAAGAGGACTTTGGCACATACGTCCTTATGGTACGATCGTTTTTATTCGAGTTACGTTTTTAAAGCAGTACTTCTCAGTTTCTTAATCTCAGCTCTGACAGCTGTCGTTGTCGAACTTGTGTCGCAGATTCAGCACTTGATAGAACGGTGTCTCGTTCTGGAACTGAGCCAAGCCGAGTGCATTGCGAGTCTCGCCAGAAGTGCAAGGATCAAGCCGGCCATAACCCTTGCAGGTATGTTCATTGCAACGAGTTCGATCGAGCTTGCATTTTGATGCGTACCATGGCTGACGATCTCGTTGTTTGTGCCTTTTTTTTTTTTTTTTTTTTCCTTTTCGCAGTTTGGAATGCTCTTGAGAAAGAAAATCCTGCTTTTTTCCGAGAGTACAATAAGAAAACATTCTCGCAGGCAGCGAGAATGGCGAGTCGTCAGAGGAGAGCCGCCGCCGAAGAAGAGTGCGCTGGAAAGGTACTCCATTGTCTGGAGCTGTGGCGAATCTCCTGATTCGGTAAACAACGACGAAGAAAAAGCTGCCAGCAGTGACTGACGCGTCGATCACATGACAGGAGCTAACGTAACAGCTATCACACATGAGGGTTGAGATTACTGGACTTTCAGAGAGCATGTGCTTCGCCAGACTCCGCCGCTGTACATACCATTCTTGGATGTCGGCGTAGCACAAGCTCCTGAACCAGAATTGAGGTGCTTTGGAGACGTAGATTAGGGTTTTTGGCTTGTTTGTGTGTTGTTCATAGAAGCATAGCGTGTGATGAGTGTGTTTTACGGTAGATGTTTTGTGTGTCTAGTTTGTATGTTCATTAGACACATTTGTCAATTACCATCTTTTGGTGTGCAAATAAGATACCAAGTTCATCTTCAGCGAGCAGTGAATATGTTATGGATATTTCACAACCATGGTAGTAATTGCTAACTGCAACTCACAGCTGACTGGTTTTCTTGAAACATATACAAACCAAGGGCCTACACACTGCAATATACATAAGATTCATATCTCAGGTGCCGGCCTCAATATTCCATAACTATTAATAATAATCGCCCAGCTTGCGATGGTGGGAAGCAGTGCGGCCCTCAGGCTTGGACACCTTCCCTGCAGTGACCTCAGCATAAGTGATCCAGTGGTCGTTGGTCTCCATGCGACTCACCACAGTGCACTCCAGGAACGCCAGGGATCCTGCCAGCACAGGCGACCCATTGCTGGCTGGGTCCCAGTCAACGCCCTCGAAGCGATCAGCTGGAGGAGGGGAAAGGGATGACATGGAAAGGAAGTAGAGACATGGCAGGGGCAAAGGGACTAGGATAAGCGGCGAGCTTTCAGTGCTTACACTGCTTGTGTTGGCTACACACGCAACAAATCGCCCGAGAAAATGGGAGAGGAAGTGCTGGCGAAAGGGGGGGAAGGGAGAGTAGGAAGATAAGGATTTTGGTGAATGCAGTGACACTCACCGCCAGGGGGGAAGCGCTTGAGGAAGTGCTTCATGAGAGGAGCGAAGTTGCCCTCCTCCAGACAGTTGAGCACAAAGGAGTCACCCACCTGCATGCAGAGGGACGAGGTAGAGAGTGGTGCAAATGGGTGTTAGAAAACAGGATGGTGAAGTCGGGGACTTAGATGAATGGGACTTGGGGAAGCATTCAACAAACTTGAACAAGCATTCAACAGAGAGGGCACAAAGCGACTTGACATACCCAGCCCAGCCAAGCCCAGCCCAGCCCAGCCCAGCCCAGCCCAGCCCAGTCCAGTCCAAACAACTGCACCCCATGCAGCACGCACCTGCATGAGCGACTCAACGGCTCTGTCCTTGGCCACAGCAACGGTGATGCCCGGTGGCTTCATTCAACCCAGCCCAGCCCAGCCCAGCCCAGCCCAGCCTACCCCACTGCACCCCAATGCATCCCACTGCACCCCCACGGAGCACTCACCTGCATGAGCGACTCAATGGCTCTGTCCTTGGCCACAGCAACGGTGATGCCCAATGGCTTGAAGCTCGCCTGTGGACAGAGAGAGTGAGTAGAGGGAGAAGGGAGAAGTGGAAGCATATAGGAGATGGATAGGTGAGGTTGGGTGGGTGGATACTAAGAAACACGCAGGCGCACATGCACACAGATGCAAAACACACAGCTAAGTCATGTACATTTCCCCCTCCCCCTCCCCCTCTCCCTCCCCCTCCCCCTCCCCCATTCCCCCCTTTCCTGCTCACTCCACCTGCACCCATGCGCACGCGCACTCACACACCTATGAGACCCAGGAGGTGATCATAGCGGCCTTGGAGGACCCCCTTGGTGACTTTTGAGTCGACTCAAAAGTCACCCCACACCTATGAACCCAGGAGGTGATTATAGCGGCCGTGGAGGATCCCCTTGGTAGCCGTGACCACGTACACCCAATCACCCCTCCCCACACAGCATGCAACTGGGGGACCCAGGAGGCGATCATAGCACCCTTGGACGCCCCTTTGATAGCCGTCACCACGTTCAGCCCTCCTGATACGCGCCCAATGGCCTTGGCCAGCACCAGGGGCATGCTGCGCCTCGCACATGCACAACATGCACAACATGCACAACATGCACAACATGCACAACATGCACAACATGCACAACATGCACAACATGCACAACATGCACAACATGCACACACATATCCACGCACACACAAGCAGCACACACCTGGAAGACCCAGGAGGCAATCATAACACCCTTGGACGACCCCTTAAGGGCCGTCACCACGTACAGCCCTCCTGACACACACCCACACGCACACCCACACGCACTCTCACACGCACACACATATCTACACACACAGAGCACGCACCTGGGAGACCCAGGAGGCGATCATAGCACCCTTGGACGACCCCTTAAGGGCCGTCACCACGTACAGCCCTCCTGACACGCGGGCAATGGCCTTGGCCACCGCCAGGGGCATGCTGCGCCTCGTCTCCTCCCTCACCGCCTTCTGCGTCAGCCCCTGCCCCAGGTCAGTGCCCGCCTCCTCAAACAGCTGGTACCTGCGGTGGGGGTAAACAAAAAGGGAGGGACGGGCATGGGGAGGGGAGGGAAGGGTGTAGGGGCGTGCCTGCCTTCTCAACCCAACCCAACCCAACCCAACCCTCGCACAATATACAGCCACCCACAGTGATCCAGCCCCTCAATGCTTTTGAGGCGCCTAAACAGTGCACCCACAACAGTAAAGCCCCTCCCTGCTCTACAGCCCCCTACTTCACTACAATCCCTCTTGTCCCCTAAGTAAAGTGCTCCCTAAAGCGCAGGGGCTCCAGAGGCGTCTCAAAACAGCGGTCAGAAACCTTTGAAGTGCCTTATAGGACACTACAACCTATTACTAACTCCAGCCGAGTTTTTGAGGCGCCTCAACAGTCATGAGGGGCCTCAGAAGTGCCTTAAAGGGCACTACAACCAATCATTCACTCCAGCCGATCACTACATTACACCCACATTGCACTCTCTCTCTCTCTCTCTCTCTCTATCTCTCTCTCTCTCTCTCTCTCTCTCTCTCTCTCCTCTCTCTCTAATCTCGTCTCTCTCTCTCTTCTCCCTCTCTCTCTCTCTCTCTCTCTCTCTCTCTCTCTCTCTCTCTCTCTCTCTCTCTCTCTCTCTCTCTCTCTCTCTCACGTCACTCACACAGCTTCAGTGGGAGGCTCCTTCACGCGAAGGGGTTTCGAGAGGCATCTTGACTCCGCGGTCATTGAACTTGTATACGAGCGTGTCCACCGGCTCATCATCCCCTCCGTACGACTCGCACAGCAGCACGGACTGTGTGGAGGGAAAGAACAAGAAGTTCAAAGAGGGACAAGGGGAAACAGGGATTCACAAGCATCAGGGGTTTATCGCATCTTGACTCCGCGTTCATTGAACTTGTACATGGGTCGACTCAGAACGAGTCCCCTGGCAACTGTCCTCCGATCCATTGTCCCCTCCGTACAACTCACACAGGAACACAGACTGAGTTATCTATTCTGAAACCCTCCCTTACTCCACACCCACCTGCTTGGTCTTGATCCCAGCAACCAGGGGTGCGACAGCGGCAGCAGCAGGGCCGGTGGTGGGGGGCATCATGAGCACGACAGCGGCGTTGCGGCCGATGCACTCCACGAGCTCCTGTGTGTCGGCGGCCTTGAGGTCCATCATCTCCACGCCGCCCCCGCCTTGGTGATGCCACGCGCAATGCACTGCGACAGCCGGTCGCTGTACCCGTAGTCGCTCACGTACAGCACCGCTATGGACGACTGGGGGGGGGGGGGAGGGGGGGGTGTGAGAGAGGCGAGGAGGAAGGGGTGGAGGGGGACGAGAAGCGGTATGGAAAAGGTGATGCGCCTCCCCTTGACATGCCTGCAGTCACTCACATACAGCACTGCTATGGACGACTGCAGAGAGGAAGGGGTTAAAATAACGGGTTGGGTGGAGGGGGGTGGAGGGAGGGAGGGGAAGGGGACGGGGAAGGGTAAAAAGGACGCAAGAGGGGGGAAGGGAGGAGAGCGAGGGGGAGAAACGGAGAAGAAGTGGGATGGGGAAGGATTAGGAGATTGATCGATTGGGCAACTTGAGGGGACAGAGTGGGGGGAAGGGAAGGGGAAGGGGAAGGGGGGGGGGAGGGGGGGGGGGGGGCGGGGGGGGGGGGGGGCCGGAGAAGCAATGGGGGAAGGGCAAGGTGGGAGGGGAATGGAGCGCACATGCAGTGAGTTGGTACCTTCTGTTCTTCTCGATGGCGGCCTTGCTCCACTGCTCGTACTTGAGCGTGAGCTCGGGCACGTTGTAGCGCAGCAGCGGGGCCGTGCCCCACTGCGATCTCCGAGAACTCCCACCCTGCGGTCGCGACCTGCCATAGAGGGGAGAGTGGAAGTGAAGGGAAGGGCAAAAGGCATTGGGAAGGGGATGTGTGGACAGGCTGGCAAGTTGTAAGCAGCAGCGGGCCGTACTCCCCCGCGATCTCCCTTTGGTCGCGACCTGCCATAGAGGGGAAGGGAATATGGGTATGGGTTTCAAAGGAGGAAACGGAAGGGGGGAGGGGATAGGGAAGAGGATGGGGGGAGGGATGGGGAAGGGGAAGGAGTGGGGAAGCGGATGCGCATATGGGGCAATGGGGACATTATATGAAGCTGTCTTTGCTGGGATTTTGTGCTTTAATGCATGGGAAAGGGGAGACGGGGTGTGAGGAGAGGGGGGAGAGAGAGAGGCAGGGAAGTCGAATGCGAGTCCAAAAGCGAAGGAAACAGAGCAACCGAGGACGATGCAGAGCGGTGCGGAGCAGTTGTGGGGTGCAGGCACGCACCTTGCGCAGGGCGGTGAGGGGAGCGCGAGTTGGGCTTCATGAGGCAGTCATAGTAGAAGCGGGTAGTGCGGCTCCAGCTCGCTCAAATCCTCGTCGTACACCTGGCACGCAAGCAGAAGGGGGTAGGGGAACGGGGAAGGTGGCACATTGAAGGAAATTTGGACATATGTCCAAAGATCTGCTAGCACATTGAAGGAAGGAGAAGCAGCGAGCGAGGGGGCGTCGTGCGGCTCCTGCTCGCTCAGATCCTCGTCATACACCTGGAAGAGGGGTGTGTGATAAGTCGATATTTTAGTCGACTCAAAAATCGACTCATCACAAACAGCTCGCTCAGATCCTCGTCATCGTCATACACCTGAGATGGAAGAGGGGTCGCACGGGCGCGCAAGGTTGGGGGAGGGGTGGGGGGGGGGTGGAGAAGCAGGCACAGTAAGGAGATGATGCAGATACAGAGAGAGGATAGAAGCGGTAGCGCGGCTGCAGCTCGCTCAGGTCCTCGTCGTACACCTGGAGGGAAGGGGGGGAGGGGTGGGGGGTAGGGTGCGCAAGTGGGGGGTGGGGGGTGGGGGAAAGGGTGCGTAAGGGGGGGTGGGGGGGTGAGGTAAGGGTGGAGAGACAGGCACAGTAAGGAGGTGATGCAGAGGGATTATGAAATCCAGCTCGTACCCCCCGCCCCCCTCTTCGCCCTTTCCAACCTCCCCTCTTCCCTGCTCCCCACCTTCCCCCAGCTTCCCCGCGTGACCTTTCCCCACTTCCCCACCAGTAACCCCCAATCACCTTGGGAATGGAATCCCCCGCGCACCTTCTCGGAGCAGTAGTGGCTACCGAACGCGTCGCACGTGAACATGACGCCCGTGCCTTTATCGAACGTGAACATGGTGTCCGGCCAGTGCAGGTTCGGCGCCATGATGAAATCCAGCTCGTGGCCTCCGCCCAGGTCCAGCGTCTTTCCCGGCTGCGCCACGAGACTCTTAAACGGCTTTAAGACTAGATTCTGCAGGAACTGAATACACACTTTCGACCCGACGACGGTTATGTTGGGGTTTAATTCGATTAGGTCTCGGATCAGTCCGCTGTGGTCCGGTTCTGTGTGGTTCGCGATGACGTAGTCGATGTCTTTAATGTCGATTTCGGCTTTAAGCGCGGAGAGGTAGAGCTCGCGGAACTTCTCGTGCGACGCGTCGATTAAAGCGACCTTGTCGGGGCCGCGGATGATGTAGGAGTTGTAGGTGGTGCCCTTGAGAAGACCGAATTCGCTGCACGGAAAGAAGAGAGGAGAAGGGGAAGGGGAAGGGGAAAGGGGAACGGAAGGGGGAGGGGAATGGGAGGGGAAGGGGGAGGGAGGGTGAGTCCACGAGTTGTAAGTGGTGCCACCGAACTCATGGCACGAAGAGAGAGGAGAGAAGAGGGGTTTGCAGAAGCGAAGGAGAGTACTGAGAACGAATTGGGGGACGAGGGGGAGGGGGTGGAAAGGTGGGTAAGGATAGGTAAGGGAACGTAGACTAACGTGCTATGTGTGAGAGCGACGAAAGAAGCACACATATGTGACAATAACGAGGGATCTACACGTAAGTGGCGTAACTAGATTCACACACGCAAACGTGTTGTACACGCCAACGGACGCGGTCCCAGTCGAGAGAGCGAATGGTGGTCGTATCCGCATGTATGAAGTAATGTTTTGAGACGTCTCAAAACGGTCGTGTGCACAAAGACTAGACAACGTACATGTCGAAACGGTCGCGGTCCCAGTCGAGAGAGCGAATGGTGGTCGTATCCGCAGCGATGGTTGTCGTCTGGGTCTGAAGGTGAGATTTGTGTGTGTCGCACAGAGATTCGGTCGCGCATGCGTGTGGATTTTCGAGGGCCAGTAGATATATGAGGACATCAAGGAACATGGAACAGGCAAGGACTTCAGGCTGCATGGTTCTGTCTGAACATACGCGTACAGGTGAGCACAATTCGCTTACTGAAGAAAAAGTGCATGGTGAGTAAGTGCAGGAATCAAAGCGTGGAAATTCCTGATGTTAGCTCCTGTGACAATGTCAGCAAAGTCAGAAATATCCTTTGAAATCATTTGCGGTTTTATAACGTTCCCCTGAAGCCAGAAATGAAAATACTTGTCCTCACCTGCAGTCTCTTTCCCTGATCCCACTTCACGATTTTCGACATCTTCGTCGGTGCTTCCGTCGCCACTGCTCGGACCTCCAGCGACCGCGCGCGAACATTCTGCGAAGCTGCTTGCACGCATGACGTAGCGGAAAGCTGCGTTCCCAAAAGCTCGGAGCTAAGCTTCTTATGCACGGCAGCGCGAGCCGAAACACTGCTGCTCCTGCTGCTACTGGACCCTGCGGATAGTTGCTTCACTGTAGGGACCTGCACTGGAGCCGCAACGGCAGCTGTTCCCACAAATGCCGCCATAGCGATTTGCAGATGGGAGAGCTGCGCTAGCGTATGCTCGAAGCGCACAGAACCTAGAAGTCGACGGCGGCGGCAATATTGTGGACACTCCAGATAAAACTAAGATAATAAATGGAGTTGAGTAATAACTGAAATGATAAGTCCTCGAGAAAGGACGTAAGCGGGAAAGCGGAAGCGGGAAGGCGCAAGCAAAAGCGGAAGGGGAAGGGGAAGAGACAGCTTTGGGATTGCCTTGCCAAAAAATCAAGGGACAGGGGAATCCGGGGGAAAGAAAGCCTTGGGAATGAACGGTGGGCAGAAATGAAGGGGATGCACGTTTGGGGCTTGCCAGGTCCTGGAAATGAACGGTGGAATACTTTCGTGAATGCGATCTCTGTGCAGTCTGAGCTGGTGCTTGCTGGATAGCGAGTTGGTGCACGTGTCCAGCTGCCACCTCAGATAATTGGCTGCCTGCATAGACAGGATTTTGGCGACAGGGTGAAGCCACGTCATCGCAACAGCTGGAGGCCGCCATTGTAACGATACCACAGTGGGCGAATCCTAAACCGAACTGGACCGAATCATTTGCAGACGAGAAAAGCAGAGCCCGCTGTGCGGCTTGTTGGGAGGTCCGAACTGAACCCTTGCCACAATACATTGCATGATAAGCTACACAAATAATATTTTCAACGTGGATATTCTTGCTTAATTAGAAGGAACATCAACAGCTATATTTCATGAACAAGCTACCTTCTCTATGAATATCTCTAATGGCCTTGCACCTGTCTTCCTAATGCTTGAGAAAGAAGTTCAGCTTTTTCAACTTGAAGCACCTCAACCTTGGCCTTGAGTGCTTGGATGTAAGTCAAAGTCTCACAAAGAAGGGCCTCCGTCGTCACCCTTGTGTTACACTGGGGTATCGCCTTCTTCAGCTGCTCCAACTTCAAGCTGCACAATCACCAAATAACCAACACAAAGAAAACAGAGATTGAGACGAAAGGCATCATGGGAACCACAACAAGCAGCCTCTCTGCATGCAACAAACAACTTGGCCAGTGCTGCATGATGATGTTCTGGTCCGCTGAAGACCTACACTGACGCTTACCTAATTCCGTTTCTTCGCTTCCTCTCTGCGACCGTCCGTGGCCGAGACGACTTCCCCCCCGCTTCCTGCGCGTCCAAACCCTCTACCTGCTCCCCACCCGATCCTCCCGCGCTTCCAGTCCCGCTCAGCCCACCAGCGCGACCCCCCACAGGGGAACCCGCGCCGACCGGAACGCGGAGATCCCCCGCGCCCATCCATCCGCCGCTTGGCGCGTCTTCAGGGGAAGGAGTGGCGGGCAGCACTGTGCCACCAGCGTGACGGGGGGACTGATGATGGGCGCGGGGCGCGGCTTCGCGCGCGGTAGCGCCGCGAGGAATCGTCGCCAACCAATCCGGGGAGGCAGAAGCAACGCCACCCGGAGGGAAGGCGAAGAGGGACGCGGCGCGGCGGAGGGCGGAGGTGGGACCGCGGTGTCCAGATTGCTGTTCTCCCCCGAGCTCTCGGGAGTTTGCGCGCGAGGAAGCTGCGCGGGATAAAGATGGGAAAGAGGAGGACGTCAGGCAGAGCTACATGCGGCGATGCGAACGGGATGAAATAACTCGAACCGAAAACAACGCGCAGATCGGTACATGTGGTCCTCCCGAAAGAGGTTCTAGACAGCACGAGCGCTAAAAAATATCCGAAGGTGTAGGGCTCGCATAAGCGGACGAAACGGACGCAAACACGAATCATAGCACAACGGTTCACCTTCCGATGTGCCCTCTTCCGCTTCGCTGGCTTAGTAGCGCCGTCTTCGGCCGCCGCCGCGCCGCCGCCTCCGAGCGGCAAACCCACGCTGAGGCGGAGGTCGAGCTCAGGGGCGCGCGCTGAAGCTCCGCCAAGGGGAAGTTCCGCATCGTTCCCCGGAGACGCGGGCAGCGCCGCGGAAGGGAGGAGCTGTAGCGAGACACCGACAGGATGAGGGTCTTCGATCCCCGCAAGCTGCGGCGGCGGATAGGTTTGCTGCTGCAGCTGAAGCTGCCGCAGAAGCTGCTGCTGCTGTTGCTGTAGATGCTGTTGTTGCATGTGCTGGATAAGCGCGGACGTCAACGCGGCGTGCTGCTGCATGGTCGAAAGAGATCCGTTGTGATGGCTTGCGGCGACGACGGACGCGGGATTAGCAGGCTGCTCTGCGTCGTTCATCGCGAGAAACGGCGTTACTGGTCCTCCAGCCTTCTCGCTTATGACCGAGTTGGTCATAAAGAAACTGCCACACCTGACTGCCTTGTGAGGTATGTGGTCGCTGAAGTGTCTCCCAAAATAGCCCAAGGTTCTGAAACCAAAATGGAATTCGACTGTTGTCCCTAGTACGTGTAAAAGCATGCGGGGAGGGGGGATGTGTGTTGGTTTGGAATGGGTGGGAGGTGGTGATGGTGATCTGATGAGGGGGGCGAATGGCAGGGCTCACAGTTATGACAAGGGCGGGCATGCACACAGCTCAAGTGAACTGACTTTGTCGTTAGCCACTGGATAGAGGGACCATTCAGCATGTGGGACTTGAGGAGCTTCACCCATTGGCCCACACGCAACGCAACGCAAACCAGGGCAGCAACGTCCGTCCGTCGTTTTGCTCCGTGGGTTAGATTCGAGCCGAGGTGGACTTCCCACTGGCATGCCAGTGTGTGTGTGGCTGGGCTCGGCACTGACTTCACTTTGGTTGGTCGGTTCGGGAGAATGCCTCGCCCCACCTGGTTCTGTTCACGAAGCTGAGTGACAAACCGAGCCATGATTCTGGGCGTTGGGGTCCCTGCATGCAAAGCAGCAAATTCCGAGCCTGAGATAAGGTTTGGGATGTGTGGAAAGCAGTGTGCATGGGTCTCGCCAGCGAAGTTCGGCGCTTGGGGCTTTGCCTTGGTTCATCTTGAATACAGTACTGTACACAACATAGACCTGGACGCACCGCATTCGCACCTGAGTCCACCTGAAATTTACACAAATCATGGGTGAAACTTCGGGTGCGTCTTCTACACGTACTACGGTACAAGGGAACTGCCCCAGCCCCAACCATCCTTCTGCCCCAAGCTCTGCTAGGACGTGGTCCCAATCGACTTTGATCGGATCAGATTGATTCGGGTTGGATTGGATCGAATTGCTTTTGATCGCTTTTCTCGCGCCGCCCGATCAGAGCAGATTTTCGTCGAAAGCTTGTCGCGCCGCGTGACTCCATTGCCTGGTAGTTTCTTTCCAACTTTGGCGAGACTGGCGACCGCGATGTATCGTGGTAACCTCGCGACTATCGCACGACACACAATGTTCGCTCTTCAACCTTCTCGCCAGTATGTAGGTAGGGAGGGATTTTCGGGACCTTTAGTTATGTGTGTAACATTTCGCGTATATCGCTCAGGTCCCCGATCACATGCTATCAAGTGATCGGGACTGATGGTGTCTGATCGACATTGATCGGGCTGTTTGAGGCGGTTGATCGAGTTGGAGCGATCAGCTGATCGCGATCAGCTGATTGCCCCTGATTGCCTGAAATTGGCTTCCCGCCTTCCTCGAAGTTATTGATCGCCTCTTATCGCGCCGATCAAAGTCGTTTGGGCCCACGTCTTTCGCGAAGCGATTGGCTGCTTTCAACTTGTACAGCATGCATGCAAAATGACGTGAACAGAAGAGCTTCCTTCTCATGATGAACGATGCTTGCCTCATGAAAGGAAAGGACGATGAGGTGGAACTGTGCAGTACAACGCGAATTTTTGCACACACCCGTGCCCTGAGTTGGGCAAATCAGGAATAATTAGAGGAAAAAAACAAATACTAGAAACACCTCCAAATGGCCTCCATCCTCCAGCTGCCACTACCATTGCTTCGAATCATGTGGGAACTATTTGTGTTCTACAACACCAGTTCCTCTACAATGTGGATCCCCCCCCACTGATTTTATTCGGGACAATCCACCCAGATTTATCGTGCCTTCTCAGAAGGAAAGTCCCGCACCGCTCAACTCCAAGGAGCATTGCATTCCATGCCACAATCTTGAACGAGCCAAGCTGGCCCTACAGTATGGAGTTGTTCAAACAATTGGTGCTAAAAACGAGGTCCATTCAATGTGAGGTGTAAAGAAATTCTTCTATCTACACTCCAGAGATTTACAATATATATTATTTTTTAATTGTGCATATATCCTTGGGTTTCTTGAATTAAGGTTTAGCCCAGCCCAGATTTGTATATGCTTCAGAGGGCATCGACAAGAACGGTGCATTCCTGGTTACCTGCATTGAGGTGGGTGTTTGATAGTGTGACATATTAAAACTCTTGCCTATTCTGCACCTATAGCGAGAAGCCCGAGAAGATATATCCCTGATTCGCACACTCTGTCAAACTCATAAGCTGCGCATTGAACTGTTGTAACATAATTCACCTATATCGAGAAGTCCAGGAGGATAATATCGGTTTGCTAGTTACGGCAGCTTCGGTCAAAATGACGTCAGGTGCTTCGGCGATTGATCAGCAGTGGTCGCAAAGGACAACGCTGCCCATGAGAGATCACTGTTCTCGCTGTAACTTATGTCGCGAACGTCAACGTCGAGCCATAACGTGGGCCGAGGACAGGTGGCGGCGAGCCAGGCGAATTGAGAGACTTTTCGTCACGCCATGACCGTCCAGTTCGATCGCTGACGAAACACCGCCTGGAACGGCCCACTCGCGTGGTCCTCTGGTGTATTCGAAGCGCGCGAGGAATGATTGGTCGGAAGAGTCCCGCGCGGCAGAACTACGTGGCCCAGCCCACCAATTTCATGCGTACTGTATATCGCATCATCAATTTCTGACTGCATCCCGTCCGTTCATTTGGCTTTTCGCGCACGATCCTAACCGTAAGAGTCCAATGTTTGCTATCGCTGGCCCACAATTCTTTTTTTTTTTTTCCTTTTCCTGCTGCCACCAGAGAGCATCATTTCACTGCCTCTAGAACCAAGGCCAGCAGTGACGTAGAAACCACGAATGACGGGGGAAAGGATGGACCTGCAAGTTCACAATTCGTTGTGCCATAACCGTTCTCACGAATCCTGTCAACTTGGCACAAGGTTTCTTGCTCCCTGTAAACGCGTCTTGTTCAGCTTCTTGTGATCCGATTCCGACGGGCTGTCATGATCGCGAAGTCTTCGATTAGAATCTTCTTCCGTAAGCAGTCACGACAAGCGCGGCTGCGAAGAAAACTCAGCAATACAGTCAAGAGGTTAGCAGTCAGATCAGTGAGAACGATCTCATAAACAGATTTGTATATCGCTATTAGTACTAGATTTAGTGACAGAGATTTTTCCAGACCGAGCGCGACTTGCCCAAACTGAACGCGACGCAGCACTTTAGACTGACGCGGCTATGGCGGGTGGCGGCAGCTGCGGCGGCGGCGGCGGCGGCGGCGTTCAGGTCTATAGCCACGACAATCACGACAACGACGACGACGACGAGGCGCAGTTGATCCGCTGCTGCAGCTCATCCAGACGTCGCGCATGTGGACCAAAGAGGTGCGCCTCGGCCGCCATTCGGCGGACACGTCATCCGCATGACGCGCATGCGGACACGTGCGGCCGTCGCGCATGCGGACACGTCGTCTGCCTGTCGCGACGCCCGTGCTCTTCCTCCTCCTCCTCCTCCCCAGATTCCTCATTCCGAATGAGTATTTACGTCTTGTAGCGACGAACAAGGGACGAACGCGCGGACCTCGCTCTGAGGAATCACGAACAGCCATTTGTCGTTCCGCGCTGACACCGACGCGGGTGATTTTTTACTCGACTCAAGAAGCGGTATCTTACCGGCTCCATGCGGCTCAACTTCGACGCAATACCACGTCGCGTAGTTAAAGGGCGCGCTGACGCGCGGCGCGTCGACCCCGCCGCCGCAGCCTTTCCCCGCGCCTCCGCTGCGTCCGCAGATCACCGCCTCTGTCTCCCCAACACCCCCACAGCGACCCGCCCTCTGCGGAGGACGCGGTCGTATGCGGCGAGTAACGGTTAGGATCAAACGGCGGGTAGTGTCTGAATCCGACGGATAGAACCAAACCTTCGTCAGCCTGAGCGCGCCCGCACTCGTTCTCCCGCGCTTCCACGCGCGGATGCGAATTTCTTCTTCCCCCTCCCGTGCGTCCGCCTGTGCTCCTCCTAGTACTCCCCCGCTTCCGCCTGTGCTCCGCAATGCGGGATGCGAATCTCCGTTGGGCTCTTGCGCCATGCAATGCGCTGATGGGCTCTTGCGCTGATTGGCTCTTGCGCTGATGGGCTTTGGTGACGACGCAACGCTGCAACAATGCGCGTTCCGCCGACCAACCCCCAATCGTTCCGCCGTCCATCGCTTCTCCGTCCCGCCGTCGGCGAGGGCGCGCCGCCGCCGCCGCCGCCGTCTCGCTGCCGGCGGCAAGCGAACTCGCATCGTGTCGTGTCGCCAATGCCGGCATCGCATCTATCCGCATCAGGGGAAGGATGAGGGTCGCAAGCCACGAGGCGCCACAAGTACGGCCCGGCCGTCTGTAGATGGGGTCGGCTTGCGCGTCGCGCGGAAGTGCGGCGTGACAAAAGACGGCGAAGCGCGTTAGCGCCTCGCTGCGCGTAACGGAATAGCCTCTTTAAGCGGCGGCTTCGCCCCATTCCCCCCCAGTTCCCCCCAGTTCCCCGCCATTCCCCCCAATCTCCCCCCCCCAGGAAGACGCGGTTCTGCTGCGCCATGCGTTGCGCGTGGGCGCGAAGCAGTAGGTCGCGCTGGAGAGCAGCGGAAGAGATGCTATCCTCCCGCTTACTTTCTCCGCCCCCCCCCCCCCCCCCCCCCTTCCCCCCAGGAGGACGCAGTGTTGCTGCGCCATGCGCTGCGCGTGGGCACGAAGCAGTGGGGCGCGCTGGAGAGGAGCGGGCGCCTGCCTCTGCGCGACAACAAGGCGTGCTGCAACCGCTTCATCTTCCTCAAGAAGTGAGTTCCACCGCACTCAACCTCGTCCCTTGCCCCTGCAGCCGAGTCCATTTATTTTGCAAAACGTGTGTCGCGACTTCATCGCCTCCTTTTCATTTCCCCTTTCCGTCTTCGTGGGTACTTTACCCAGGAAATTCGTGGAGATTCACCGGAAATGGCACCAATCTTCAGCCGCTCCTGACCCGCACTTCTGGGCGCAAATACAGCAGGAGGAGCAGAGGGGTGGGGGAGGGGCAGGAGGCAAAGCTTCTCGAAAGGGCAGCGGAGAACTGCTGAGAACAATGGGCGGCAGCAGCAGCATGGGCAGGGGAACGGGCAGAGGAACGGGCAGAGGAAGCCCTCCTTATGATTTGGGGTCCAGGCGGGCGGGCAGCAGCACGAGGGAAGGAAAAAAGGCTGCGAGCGGGCAGGAGCCAATGACGTTCGGACACCTGTCACTGGAGGCGTGTGAATGGCTGTTTCTGGGGAAGGGGGAGGCGAGAGAATGGGCCGATTTGGAAGAGGGGGGGAGTGAGGCGGGAGGAGGGAGTGGGAGAGAAGGGGAGGAGATGGGGCAAGAGGAGGAGAGGAAAAGGAGGAGGGAGGGAGGGGGGAGAGAAGACGTGGAGAGTGGAGGGGGGAACGTGGGAGGCGGGGACGGGGTGGGAGGTGGAGGAGGAAGGGGAGGGGAGCAGGGAAGCCAGTCTCTTTGAGGGAAGAAAGCCGGATAAGTGTGGGGTGTGGTGGCGAGTCGATGGTCTCTGGAGGTGAGGGAGTGGGAGGAGGGCAGGGGGGAGGGCAGGGAGGAGGGCGAGGAGGAGGTGGAGGTGGGAGAGAAAGTGGGCACGATGCAAAGCCTGAGATTAAAGAAATTTTCAAAGGGTAAGTTTGTTACATGTGTTGTGCAATATGAGTATGTACACTTACATATATACGTGTGCATCCATATGTGAGTATGGAAATCTACATATATTGTACGCATATATTTCTGTTGCGTCGTAATCTCCCGTCGCCTCTCGCCACCTCTTTCTCATCGTCTTTTTTTCCAACACACCCCTTATGTCTGCTAATGGCAGGAAGAACCGCATTCTGGGAGAGCTGCTGCTGCGAGATTTTATTGAAAAACAACACGTGGAGCAGCATGAGTGGATGAAGCAGCAGCAGCAGACACAGCAGATACAGCAGCGACAGCAACAGCAACACCAACAACAGAAGCAGCAGCAGCAGCAGCAACAACAACAACAGCAGCAACAACAGTGGCAGTTGCACCAGCGGCAGGAGCAGCAGCAAGTTCAGCTACAGTTGCAGCTGCAGCAACTGAGGCAGCAACAGGAGGAACAGCAGCAGCAGCAGAAGCAAGCGCAAGAGCAGCAAATTCAGGAAAGCTTGTTACGACAGCAGCAGTTGCTGCTGCTGCAGCACTTGCAGCAGCAGCAACAACAACAAAAACAACAAGAGCAACAACAAAAGCAGGCGCAGCAGCAGGAGCAGCAGCAGCAACAACATCAGCAGCAACAGCAGCAGAAGCTTGAGGCAATGGAAACACAGCAGCGCCAGCTGTTGCTGGAGCAGCAGGTTCGGCTGCAGCAGCAGCTGCTGTTGCAGAAGCTACATGGACAGGCGAATCTTCAGGAGAAAATGCAGCAGGGGCAGCAGGCGCAGCAGCCAGGTTTGGGGTACCTTCAGCAGCAAGAGCAACAGCTACAACAGCAGCAACAGCAACTGCAGCTGCAGCTGCTTCAGTGGCAGGAGCTCCAAAAGGTTCAGCTACAGCAGCAGCAGCAGCAGCAGCAGCAGCAGCAGCAGCAGCAGCAGCAGCAGCAGCAGCAGCAGCAGCAGCAGCAGCAGCAGCAGCAGCAGCAGCAGCAGCAGCAGCAGCAGCAGCAGCAGCAGCAGCAGCAGCAGCAGCAGCAGCAGCAGCAACAGCAGAAGCAGCAGCAGCAGCAGCAGCAGCAGCAGCAGCAGCAGCAGCAGCAGCAGAAGCAGCAGCAGCCTTTTCCAGAGTCCACATCCACATGCCAAGCTGATAACTCTACCCTCCCTCTCTCCTTCCCCCTCTCTCCTCCCTCTACCCTCCCCCTCTATCACGCCTCTTCCCCCCCCACCACTCATCCCACCCCCGTCTCTTTCTCCCAGCCGACTGCCATGCTGCCGCTGCAGCTGCATCCAAAGCATACTGTGTCAACGCCCCTCGCCCCGTCCAAGCCCGAACCTGTCACCGAACTTCCTACCACCGGACCTGCTTTGGCCAAACCTATCTTTTCGAACCTCCAGTTATCCTCTCTGCGTATACCCTCTCATTCTTCGCTACAACCACCACTACTAGCCTCTCCGACTGTTTTTACTTCAGCAGCAGCAACCGCAGCAGCAACACCAGCAGCAACCGCAGCAGCGACACCATCACCTGCAGCAGCAGCAGCAGCAGCAGCAGCAGCTTCAGAGTCTGCTAATTTCACTTCACCATACCCACCTTTCACCCCTTCTCCCTTCCTCTCCACCCCATCTACAACTGCCACAATAGCTGGCCGGTCCCCTACTCTGTCTGTTCCAGGTGCTTTAGGCACTGGTGCCAGTGGTGTTGCTTTTGAGGCGCCTAAAAGATGCACCCCATCTACAACGGGCACGGTGCCTTGCCTATCTCCCACCCTATCTGTTCCAGGTGCTTTAGGCACTGGCGCCAGTGGTGTTGCTGCTGCTACTACTGCTGCTGCGAGTGCGGATGCGTTTTGGGCCGGTATTGTGAAACCTGCTGCTGGTTCTGCTGCTACACCTGCTCCTGCTGCTCCTGTGGCTTTTGACAGTGCTGTTGCGGCGTTCATGCAACAGCAGCAGTGGCAGCAGCAGCAGCAGCAGCAGCAGCAGCAGCAGCAGCAGCAGCAGCAGCAGCAGCAGCAGCAGCAACAAGAACAGCTGCATATGCCGTCACGCGACTCACCCCATGTGTTTGCCAGTACTGTGCATGGTGTTGGAGCGGCAGGCAACGAGGTTGTGCCTCGGAATCAGACCACCGGCAGCTGTGGCAGTCGCTGCAGCAGCAGCGGCAGTGACTTGGTTGCTCCTGCCTCTGTGGCCCCTCGAATGACAGCAGGATACGAGCCTTCCTCTGCAGCAGCAGCAGCTGCTCCCTTTGTAGCTTCTCCCCTCGTAGCTCCTGCCTATGCATCTCCTGCTTCTGTAGCCCCTGCCGATTCTCTGCTAGGAGCAGCACCACCACTAACACCAACACCAACACCAACTCCAACTCCAACAGCAGCAGCACCACCACCACCACCGGGAATGCTACCTGAAGGTTCTGGATTTGGAGTTGAGTCGGCATTTGGAGGAAGCAGGGCTGCGGTGTTTCTGGGGAGCTTCGAGAGCTGCACTGGCGTTCCGGCAGTGCCCCCTGCTGCTGCTGCTCGTGATGTGCACCAGCCGCAGATGGCGCTCCTGCAACAGCAGCAGCAGCAGCAACAGCAGCAGCAGCAACAACAACAAATCTACCAACAGCAACAGCAGCACGCTCAGCAGCAGCAGCAGCAGCAACAGCAGCAGCAACTAGAACTCTACCAGCAGCATCAACCTCAGCAGCAGCAGCACCAGCAGGCGCAGCAGCAGGTAAATGACCGAAAGGAGCAGGAGCAGGTGTTTTCTCAGGTGCTGCCAGAGCAGCAATGCTTGTGGTGGGGAGGGCAGAGCCGCTCTTGAGGGGTTGTGGTTGTGATTGTGCGGTGTTATTGGCACTGCATAGGCTTTGTTTGCATCCAATACATAAATGTTTACGGTTTAGCATGTGTAAGAGAAATTGGTTTGATAACACCAACAAAAGTGAGGGCAACAGTGTGTGCCTGAAAAGTGTGGGGTAGTAGATTTCCACACATTAGTCAGTGGGGTGGCAAGCAAACGTTCAATTACCTCATGATAAAAGTTAAACGTATACCCTTACTCAGAACGTGAGGAATTCTGTACACAAGTGAAACGTTATGGCAGTGTCGCGGTATGGATAATGGATGGGCATGCACAAATCAAATTTGCCCACCGTATATAGAGGTTGCACGAGATTTTTTATTTTGTTGCACCTGAGGTAACCACTCGCTGGAGTCATAGCTACTACAGTGGCCGAATTTGTCCACTTTCGCTGCCCTTTTGTGGCATGCCCCCAAATTTCGGAGGGGGTTGGTGGGGCCTGGGAACGGAACGGGGCTCATGATTGGCCTGCCTCACCGCCAATCATGCCTTTCCTCGAGGTTAGGGCGTGGGCCCAAACGGGTTTGATCGCGACTGATCTGATCGGGTTGGATCTGATCGGGTTGCTTGTGATCGTAGTGCCCGAGCCGCCCGATCAGAAATGATATTTGGAGAAGTTTGTCAGCGCCTGCTCAGCAAGCGCGATACATTTGCGTGGCATTTTCGTCACCATTTTAGTTAGATTCACGACCAGGCTTCGCCTGGCGAAAATATTCGTTTCTCTGTAAATGCAACAGTGTAACTACTCGCAAGCGTCGCTAGGTGCCCCGATCACAAGCAATCAATTGATTGCCTGTGATCGAGGAAAATCGACTCTGATCGGGGTGAAAATCGGGTCTGATCGAGGTTGGGCGATCAGCTGATCGCGATCAGCTGATTGCCCCTGATTGCCTGAATTTGGCTTCCAGGCTTCCTGGAAATTATTGATCGTTGCTGATCGAGGCGATCACCCGTTTGGGCCCACGCCCTTAGTCACCTTGCCTCGCTTCACCATGGAAGTTGGCTGTTTCCCATTGATTCCTCCGCGAACCTCCTCAACCTCAACCAACCAGCACCAACCCCTCGAGCATGTCATTCTGCTGAAAGATGATCATTTTCTTCGGTCACACTGGGGTTGGGATGGGAGGGAGGGATCGACTGACCGAAGACTACGTACAGTACCTCCTCCCTCCCACAAACAAATTCCATGGGTGGTTCTACCGTTCCTTTCGTCCCGTCCCGTGCCTCCTCCTGACCGACCTGTTTGTTTCCCTAGTTTCAGCAGTTGCGTATTCATGGCAGTCAGACGGATGCTACCCATTAGATAAGACCAATCCCCATGACACGCGTGGCGCGTCAGTCATCGGGACGGAAATTGTGAACCTGTGTACCTCAGCGATGCACTAGAAGGTTCCAATGGACGCCACTGTCTGAGAAAGACTGGGACTCGAAGATAGTCTTAGCTGCAACATGCGGTTGGACTAATATGCCACGACTCTCTATTCCCACTGGTTAAGATTTCTTCGCAGAGCAATACTTATTAGCGGAGCGCCTACTAACTTATTTGATGGACGATGATCATGACGTGGGTAGCTACTATCGTGGCTCGAGAATCTACCCCCACGTAGCAGGCCCGCCGAAAATGGGTCCTACGATCTGCACATTCGCCATGACTGCCAGACTCGCAGTCTCGGGCAGCGAAGGCCCATCGTCTGTCGCCGCGTTGCCGGTTTTCGGGCAAAGCCTGCTCGCCGAATCTTGGGATTCGCCCGACGAAGGCGAATCACCGGGACGGCGCTCCGGAAGCATTAACGTAGATGCAAAGGAAGGTCCTTCCCGGCTTGCTGCGTCTGCTACTGGCAATGCGGCTGCTGCCACTGCTGGTGACACTGCTGACGTCACTGCTGACGCCACTGCTGCGCCACTTATTACCGCGATTCCAGGACTTCATTCGGGTTCATCAGGGGTAGATCTAAGGCCTGGGCTCGGGTCACGGGGGCCGTCGCTCGATCGAACGGCTCACGGCAGTCGTTCCGCGCCGCATGCGACCGTCGCGGCGGCAGCGGCGTTGGCAATTGCGGCGGTGGATAAGGAGCAGCGACAGGAGAAGGCGGCGGCGGAAGCGGCGGCTGCGGCTGAGGTTTCGGGAGCGTGGTCGGGACCGAAAACGGAGGCTGTTACGAACTTGCTGGTTCGGGGGAGAAGAAGACGAGAAGTGGGAGCGAGCCCGCGAGATGCTGGCGTGAGCTGCGGCGGCAGCACTGCGAGCAGCAGCAGAACTAGCAGAGACGCCGGAGCAGCAGCAGCGGCGGGAGGGGTTGTGTCCTTGGGAATGCCGCCAACTCCGAAGCGCGCGTCCAGGCACGGTCGGTCGCGGTCATCTATGGCGTTCCTCTCGCTCTCCCCCTTCGCCTTCTCCTCCCAAGCCTCCATGTCTGTCGCCAGTTCTCCCCTAGGGACTCAGCACGCTTCGGACGTAGGCTCTAGTGCCGCCAGTCCGCGCCTTTCATCCGCTGACGTGGCAGCAGCAGGCGCTCCCGCCGGCCCTGCAGCTGCCACGTCAGCGTCGTCCGCGTTCCCCAGCCCGCGCTTGCTGTCGCCGCCGGACGGCCTACAGCCGTCATCGTTATTCGCTAAGAGCAGGCGCGGCAAAGGCAGCCATTCTCGCAGCCGTAGCTTATCCGAGCCTTTCTGGTTCCTCGGCCAAACCTCAGGCTTCGACCTGAAAAGCCCGGGCCGGTTCAGGTTCGGGCCCAGAGCACTCTCGACGAGCGGAGGAGGCGGTGAGAGGGAGGGGGAGGGAGGAGAGGAAGTGGGAAAGGGAGGAGCCGTGGGTGCAGGAGCGTCAGGAGGAGGCTTTAGCGACAGCGGGGTATTTTCGTCAGGGGACGATGCACTGAGGGGAATGAGTAGGAGAGACGGACGAAACGCGGAAGGAAGCGGCGCTGCTGGTGCTACTGGGAGTTGGAGGAGAAGCCGCAACAGAGGACGTGCTTTGAGCCCTATCCGATCCGACAGCTTCGACCGCTCAAGTGGTGACACGTGTCGCTCAGCCATTTCCGACCGCGTATCCTTTTCCGCGAACGCCCTTCCGCCGCTCGCCATTCCCGCCTCCAGCAGCCTCGACGATACCCCCCAAGCCAGCCCCTTGCCCGGGGGGGCCGGTGGCGGAAGGTCCTCCCGCCTTCAGTCGTTCTCCCCCAAGTTTCTTCCGCCGCTTCCCGCGCGCACGGGCGGAAGCGGATTCAGCCCGTGCGGAAGCCCGCACTCGAGCAGGGGCGCGGGGAGCGCGACGGGAAGCGCGACGAATAGTGGCGCGAATAGTCCGCGGATGCCTTTCAGTCCGCTGCGGTGGGCGGGACTGGGGGCGTTAGGGTTCCGCACGTCTTCTAGTCTGAAAGCGAGCATGGGCGGGGGCAGGGGTGGGCTGGGGAGCGGGAGCGGGAACGGGGGAGGAGAGAATGATTCACTTGTGAGTGATGAGGGAGGGGGGACGGCTGGAATCGGCGGAGGGGTTGTGGAGGTTGTGGGGGAAGGCGGGGGCGGGGGCGGGGGACGGCGGGTGAGAATTCAGCCTGGGACCAGGGGAGGGGGAGGAGGAGGGATAGGGGGAAGGGCAGGAGCGGGACGAAGGGAGCGAGCGCACAGGAGATCGTTGTCTGTGGATTACGTGTCGCCTTTATTCGCCCCTCTAATGGCCGCACGCATTCCTTTCTCCCCGAAGCCGCCCCAAGCTGACAACCCTCTTCCGCGCGCGCATGTCTTCATCTCCCCCTCCTCCTCCTCCACGTCCCCGCGTCCCGCGCAAAGTTGGGCCGTTGCAGACTCATCCCCCTCCCCCTCCTCCGGACGCCTCTCCGCGCATTCAGCGCACGCCCTTCCCTCGCCGTCCTCCCACGCCCTCCCCTCGCCGTCCGCCCACCCTCTCCCCTCGCCGTCCGCCCACCCCCTCCCCTCGCCTTCCGCCTACCCACCCCCCTCGCCCGCCGCCCATCCGCTCCCCTCACCGTTCGCGCACTCGCGCCCGCCCCGGTCCGCCTCCCCTCTCCAGTCTTCCCCCCATCATCGCTCCGCGGACTCTATTCGCCTGCTTGATTTTGGGGGGACGAGGGAGTGCGAGGGGGAGAGAAGCGGGGGAGATTGCAGCAGCAGTGTGCTTCGATCGCCACGAATACCAACAGCAGGAGGAGGGGAAGGTGGAGAGAGAGGAAAAGGAGGAGGAGGAGGAGGAGAGGGGGAAAGCGCGGTATCAGGATGGGAGAAAGGGTGGCGGAAGAAGGCAGGTTGGGGAGGCAGCGCGTTTGCTAGAAGCAGCACTTTCGCCCCTTTTAGCCCTTCCAAGCTGGTCCCAACCGGCAGCGGGCACAGGAAAAGCGCTTCTCTTAGCACCTTTCCATCCATAGTGGAGCACTCTATAGCGGAACATTGTGTGATGGCGCAAGGAGACGCGGAGGGGCAGGGGGGCGGGTCGGACCTGGGGGAGGGGGAAGACGGCGGAAGAGGGGGTGTGAGAAGCGGAGAGGGGAAAGGCGTAGGAGGTAGTAGCCCTGCGCAAATGACCAAGTCTGTAAGTTATAGTAACTCTGTAAGTAATATGCTTAGCCAAGAGCCGGGTGGGAGTGGGGAGGCGCAGAGGCAGGGCGCGGGCAAGAAATTCTGGGGCATATGGGGGCGGAGGACAGGAGGAGAAGTGAGAGCAAGGAGAGGGGAAGTAGGAGGGGAAGACGAGCGTTACTCTTCAGACCCACAATCAGCTCTAGACACGCGACCAGTTTCGGGTTCTTCCCAGACGCTTGGCAGAGCACTAGCAGCAACAGGCGCTGGCAGGAGCAAGTCCCGCGAGGGCAGCTTCAAGGAGTTTCTCAAAGGGCGGTTCAGCCCTCCCCGCGTTGAGCTACTGCCTGATGCTTGTGTGCCGGAACCGGGTTTGCTGGATGGGCGTTGGGGAGAGGGAGGTGGGGAGGACGAGGCGTCGTTGCTGCCGCTGTCGCCCACGGGCATGCCCGTTGCTGCTCTCTCGCAGCAGCAGCATTGCCAGCAGCATTATGAGCAGCAGCAGCAGCAACAGCAGCAGCAGAAGCAGCAGCAGCAGCAGTCTCGCCAGTCTCTGGAGAATCACTCTCGTATGGGGTGTGGCAGGGCTGGGAGCAGTGGTTATACCGACCCTGGCATCACAGCGTTCTCCCTGCCCTCAACTCCCACGGGAGGGGAAGCAGCAGCAGCAGCAGCAGCAGGAGCAGCAGTGGAATCGGCTCAGGAACAAGCGTTTCTCTCGTCCTCCCTGTCGTCGCTGCAGTCTCGAAAGCCCTGGGGCATCATACCACACACCTCCTCTGCTGGCGATGCAGCCGGTGCAGAGGAAGAGGAGTCCGTCCCTCCCCTGCCCCATCTACTGCATCACCTGCTCAACCACTCAACGGCAGACACCAGCAGTCCCACTGGCGCGGGGCAGCATTGCCCTACTGAAGGGCCCGGGGAATCTGCTACTAGCAGTGCCTTGGCTGTAGCTTCTTTGGGTGCGACAGCTGCCCCGGGTGCTACAGCATCTACAGCTGCTCGCCTGTCGCTCCACCTGACCCCCCCACCAGGAGAGCTGGATATTTCGGTCGACAGCCCTGCTGCCGGCCTTAGAGAGTCTGCTGGAGCGTCTTCAGGTGCTGTTGCTGTGTCAGGTGCTGATTCAGGTGCTGCTGCATGTGCCGCTTCAGGTGCTACCTCAGGTGCCGATTCAGGTGCTGACACTTCAGGTTCTGGTGCTCCTATATCAGGTGCACCTGTTTCAGGTGGCGTGTCAGGTGAAACCACAGGTTTAGAGACAAGTGGCAAAGGGAATCCAACGGCTGAAGCAGCACCTAAGGACACAGCAGCAGCAGGAACTAACAGCAACGGAGGCTCATGTATTGACACAGGAAACGGGAAAGGCGTTGAAGGGGGAACAGAGACGGGGGATTTAGCAGCAGCAGTAGCAGCAGCAGCAGCAGCAGCAGCGACAGCGGCAGCAGCAAAAGTAGCTCCTCCGAATTCTCTCCCCCTATCCTCTCTTCGCCGCCCGGCCTCAGCCCAGAGCCCGCTATCTTCCAACTCCCGCCACCGCCGGGCGGCGTCAGAAGCCCGCGATTTCCTCCACGAGCTGGGAGCGCGCCGCCCGGCCTTCATGAACAGTGTCGCGAAATGCGGCCTGCGGGCGGCACAGCACGGCAGGAGTGCATCTGTAGCGGTGCTTCCAGGGGCGGGAGGCAGGGGAGGCGTGGGCTCAGGGGATGGGGTTTGGGTTGGTAAGATTGCCGATGGTGTAATGAATGTTGCTGGTGAAGCTGGTGCTGGTGACGCTGGTGATGATGTGGATAAAATTGCTGTTGGTAGTGGGGGTGCTGGTTGGGAGAGGTTTCCAAGAAACAGCAGCAGCGGGGGTGGTGGCAGGGGTGAGAAGGGCCAGATGAGTCGGCTTGGGCGGCATCGGTCGTCTGCTTCCTTGGAGATGCCGCACCGGCCGTTCACTGCTGAGAGCTGGCAGCATGTGGGGGAGGTGGATCAGGGGCAGGTAGGCTGGGAGCAGGTGGAAATAGAGCAGACTCAAATGCCTTGGGGTGACTCAGTATCATACCAGGAGCAGCAGCAGCAACCGTGGCAGCAGCAGCGCGAGAACCAGGATCTACAGCAGGAGTGGGAAGAACAGGAAGAGGAGGAGAGAGGGAGTGTGGGGTGGGGCAGGAGAGGGGTGGGTGCGGGAGAGTGTGATTCTGATGATAACGGTGTGCAGGGGCGAGCAGATGTGTGGGTGGCTGAGGAGGAGGAGGAAGAAGAGGAAGAGGAGGAAGGGGACGGGGCCAGAGAGGAGAGGGCGCAGGAGGGAGAGGAGGAGGGTGAGGAGGGTCAAGAAGACGGGCTTGTTCTCATGAACATGGACGATTTGAGTGACCAGGATGCTTCTGGGGGAGGTGCTTTCAGTGTTGTCAGGCCCCCAGGTGCTTTCACTGGTCAGAACCTGTTGAGCAGAGGCACACGCCGGGGCCCAGCCCGCCCCTCCCCCGCCCGCCCTTCCTCTGCGTCCTCCTCCTCCTCGTCCTCTGCTGCAAGAGCGCATGATTCATGGAATGCCGCTCCTCTCCCTCACTCCGCCGTCCCTGCTTCCATTCATTCAGCCTCCGCTTATCACGCATCTGCGCCGCACTATCGGAAGAAGCACGCGCGTCCGACTGTCTCCCGCCCAACCCATGACAGCTGGAACAGCTCTGCTCTGCCGCCCGCCTTTGCCATGAGTCAACCGTTCCCCCCAGCAGCCCTCCGCTCCCCCCACGCCCTCCCCCACCACACCAACCATTTCGCCTCCCGCCCCTCCGCCTCCGCCTCTCCCTCTGCTTCAGCCTCTGCTGCCGCCTCAACCCATGAAAGCTGGAACAGCTCTGCTCTTCCCCCCGCCTTTGCCATGAGCCAACCCTTCAACCCCCCCAACCCCGTCCACCCTCCCAACCCCTTCGCCTCCCGCCCTTCTGTCTCCCGCCCCTCCGCCTCTGCCTCTGTCTCTGCTGCCGCTTCAACCCATGACAGTTGGAACAGCTCTGCTCTCCCATCCGCCTTCGCCATGAGCCAACCCTTCCCCCTCCGCTCCCCCCACGCCCTCCCCCACCACACCAACCACCTCCCCCTCAGGTCCCCCCGCTTCCCCCTCCCCTCCCCTCGCCGCGCCTCCCCTCCCTCCCGTCCACCTGCTGCTGCGCCCTCCCTGCTCCCCGTTTCCCCTCACAGCCGTTTCTCTACTTCCGCCCCTCCAAACCCTCCTTCCCCTCATTCCCCCCATTCCCCACCATCCCCTGCTGCATATAACCCAGAAGACCCCATGCGTCCTTCACTCTCTTCCCGCCCTAGCACTGCCCCTCACTCCTCCCCTCCCACTGGCACACGCAACAGGCCTGCCCGGCTCCCAGGCCCCCACCTGAGAATCCACCTGGCCGAACCTGACTCTGATCTAGCTCCTGACTCGCTCTCACGCCTTACCCCAGGTTCTGCTTCTGGTGCATCTGCCTCTGCTTCTGGTGCATCTGCCTCTGCTTCTGGTGCAGGCAGGAGCAGCAGCGACCGCTGGAGCCACCTTCAGAGCCCACGCGTGCTGCCCAGCCTTCCTAGCTTGGTAAGCCCGCACATAGCAGCAAACAGCCCACGTTTTGATCGCCTACACGCCCTGCCACATGCCAAGAAGTCGCCTCTTCCTAGAGACCTTGTCCCTGATCCTTGGGACTCTCCCGACCATCCTTCTGCCTTTGATAACCGAGCAGTTCTACCCATGCACTCGCGCAATGCGGGTAATTACCCCCAGAATAATCCAGGGGTGCTTCCCTGGGAAGGGGAAGGGTCCAATGGGAAGGGGTGCTTCCCTGCTGATGTAGCTTCTGATGAGCAGCACTCACAGTGGGCACCTGGTAGACATGATGAACGGCCCCAAACCGCCCCGGACCGGAGCTTGCGCCGCCGAGGCAGCCGCAACAGGTTTGGGGAGAGGCTCGGGGAGAGTGGGAGGTTCGGAGGGGAGAGGCTGAGGGACTTGGAGGAGCAGGAGGAGTGGGAGGAGGAGTGTGTGGAGGAGCGTGGGGGGGAGCGCCGAGAGATCGAGGAGAGGCTCGGGGAGAGGTTCGGGGGGAGGTTCGGGGGGAGACTTGGGGGACATGACAAGTACCATAGGAGGGGATACAACGGCAGATGGGCGAGCACCGGGTCTTTCCAGGAAAGGGGGCATGTGGGGCTGCAAGGAGGGGAGGGGAGGAGAGTGGGAGCATATGGTGGAGGAGAGGGGAGGAGACGCAGTGAGATGGGTGGTGGTGGTGGTGGTGGTGGTGGTGGTAATGGTAACGGTAATGGTGGTAGCAACGCGGGGGATTCGGATGGTGAGGAGTGGTCAGATGAAGATGATGCCAGAGCAGCCGGGGGTGGGGCAGGAAGAGGAGGGAGAGGAGAGGGAGTACTGAGGGGCACAGGGATGGCAGGGAGGTATGCATCATCAGGTGGCACGTCGCTCCTGAGGCGGCACAGTACCTCCAACCGCCGCCGCCCGGCCATGCGCTCGCTGGATGAGCACGAGGAGGAGGGCGGGACGGAGGTGGGGGGTACACACAGGAGGCATAATGTTGGTGAGGATGATTATGATAATGGTGGTGATGGTGATGGTGATGGTGATGGTGATGGTGATGGTGATGGTGATGGTGGCAGACAGAGCGAACGGGATGACACAAGGGATGAGCTGGCGCCGCTTCCCCCCTGGAAAGAAGGACTCAGGGGGGAGCTAGGGTCTGCTGTTTCAGGGCATATGTCTGGCATGGGTTTGGGGCTGGGACGGCCGATGGTTTCCCGGTGGGCAGGGGCAGGAGGAGGAGGAGGGAGAGAGCGCAGCAGCAGAGGGGGAAGGGATGGGGAGTGGCAGGACATGCCGGGTGTGTCTATGTCGTGTGGGAGTGGGGCGCTTTGGACGGGAAGTGGGTTCAGTGGTGCACGGGGTGCTGGCTTTGATGCTGCCCCTGCATGGGCACCTGGAGGGGGACCTAATAGGGCACCTGATCGGGCACCTGGTGGGATACCTGGTAGGACACCTGGAGGGGCAGTTACAGGCTCGGGTGATGCATCTAGTTCCTATGTCAGGCACAGGCCAGGTTCGGCATCAGGTGTGAGGGGAGTGAATGAGAGGGTGGAAGAGGGGAGTGTGGAGAGCGTGGAGAGTCGGGAGGAGAAGGAAGAGGAGAGTGATGGAAGTGGGAGTGTGGTGGAGTTAGAGGATGAGAGTGAGGAAGAAGAGGATGAGGAGAGTGAGGGGGAAGGGGAGGACGAGTCAGCGGAGGGAGAGGAGGATGAGGAGGAGGATGAGGAGGAGGATGAATATAAGAGGGCAACAACACGCTAGACATGGGTTGGAGTTGGAAGAAGGGCAACAACACAGCATTCAGAGCCGAAAGATGCGAATATAAGTTATACTCGTGCTTGATCATGAAAGTAAGGCTTGCAGATATTTGTTGTGGTGTCATTAGTAGTAACTGTTGTTTTAGCAAGAAAATGATTCTGTCGTTGACTATTAACGGAAATTCCCTTATCGCCCTCCCCTTTGAAGATCTTGCAAGCATCGTGGCTAACTGTCATCGCGAATCGTGTCGTTTTCCACGTCAGAGGACACTTTTGCCACGCCAGCATCAATCTCCCCTCCCCACCAGACCTCGAAGTTGCCGCCAAGCCAACATCACCCATCTGCGAATATGCGAATCTCCGAGATATGAGATGGGGTTGCATGATTTTCAATACGATTCTGAGCGTTTCGAACTTCATTTCAGACGGTTAGTTGAGGTTCTCAGCTATCACAGACAACTCATTCTCCTTACCACAAAAATTACATCCCATTCCAACTGCACTACGGGACCAACATTCGTAATCGTGCTTTCCATGGTGCGCTCGCGACTCTGCTCACGCAGCCATCCGCAGCCGTCGACTCTGCTGTGTGGCCCTGCGCACTCCGTCCCCGCTAAGCATCGCGTGTCATTTCTCGTTTTTCCGCTCCGAGCTCCTTCGTTCTTCACTTATTTGCGGAAGACTTTCTCCGTGATGGCGTCCGCAACCGTCTCCGCTCCGTCCGCTGCCTCCGCCCGTCTTGCGGGGCCTTCCGCCGCGAGATGCGGGCATCCTGACACGTGTTCCCTCTCACCATCCTCCGCTGGCGTCGCCAGACGCGCCTCCGCCGCCCTTACGAGCGACTTTCTCCCATCGCGACCCGTGAAGGTACGTGATGGAAATACTTCGCACTAATCTCGATTGATCAGTTTACCGCGATGTATTATGTTAAGTGAATCCGTCAGGAACGCAACATCGCAACCCAATGTTCCCCACCTGCCTGACACCTCTGAGTCGACTCAAAAGACTTTTCAGTCGACTCAAAAGTCACAACGCAACATCGCAACCCAATGTTCCCCACCTGCCTGACACCTCCCTCCTAGTTCGACGAGCTTCCTCCTTTCCTATTTCTTTGTAGTCAAAATTACCTACCGCTCGTCCCTCCTTCCCCTATCATCCTTCCCCCCGCACCCCCCCGCTCCTGTTTCCCGCTTCCCCTTTTTCCCCGTTTCATTTTCCCTTCCTCCGCCTTTCCCCTCCCCCAACACCCCACCGACCTCCTTTCCACTGTTTTGCCGCGTCCACGTGGCGCTATTACAGGGGCAGGCGCTGCGGGCTTCAACGGGCCGCAAACCGCGAGCAACCTCCGGGCGCCCTGGCCACGTGTTCGCGTCTGCTGATGTCGCGCAGCTGCGCGGGGCGCGCGAGGCGATTAAGGACATCATCACGAGCAAGTCGTGCAACCCCATTCTCGTACGTTGCCGTTTCAAGTTACCGTTTCAAGTTGCCGCTTCAAGTTACCGTATCAAATTACTGTTGCAAGGCACCGTTTCATTTCACATGGCGAATCCAGCACGGACTAAACCAAACTTAGCACCAAATCATTTTTGAATCGTTTACCGAATTTGGTTGTACGACTGGATTCAGCGGACGAGTAAAAAAAATCAACTCCTTTCCTCCTCTCCTCCTCCTCTCCTCCCTCCTCTCCTCCCTCCTCTCCTCCCTCCTATATTCCCTCCCTACAGATTCGTCTGGGCTGGCATGATGCAGGGACATTCGACAAGAGCGTGGGCGAGTGGCCGAAGCAGGGCGGCGCCAACGGCAGCATTCGCTTCCGCCCCGAGATCGACCACGGTGCCAACAAGGGGCTGGCGGGGGCCATCGCGCTGCTACAGCCGGTCAAAGACGCCTTCCCTGCTGTTAGCTGGGCTGACCTGTTCCAGCTTGCCAGCGCTACAGCCGTTGAGGTGAGTGGGCCTGGGCTGCGGAAATTTGTTGTTTCCGGTGCTACAAATGGTTTAACAAGGGGATGGCTGCGGCCATCGCGCTGCTACAGCCGGTCAAAGACGCCTTCCCTGCTGTTAGCTGAGCGGACTTGTTCCAGCTTGCCAGCGCTACAGCCGTTGAGGTTAGTGGGTCAGAGGGGACGTCAGAAAGCTAAGTGGATGCCTCCAGGCCTGAGAAGGCTAAGTCTCATCCTACCCCATCCAACCCACTCCAATCCAACCCCACCCCACCCCGCCTCACCCCGCCCCACACCAGTTTGCAGGCGGACCCGTCATCCCCATGAGGTATGGCCGAGTGGACGCCACCAGCCCTGAGGACTGCACACCTGAAGGCAACCTGCCAGGTGATTTCAACAGAACCTTCCAGGTGCTTCCGACAGAACTTGTCAGCTGTTTCGATAGCTAGATTGAATAGAGGAGCACACAAGCAGAACGTGAGATATTGAATCTGAGATTTTATGGCAAGTTGCTTGCTTCCCTTCTGCTTCCCGCCTTCTCCCCATCCCTCGCCCTGCGCTCTCCTCTCCACAACTTTTCCTGCCCCTCCCCATCCCTCCCCCCACATCTTTTCCGGCCCGTCCCACTCTTCCCAGTCCTCCCATTCTCAGCACCCTCTCCTCCCTTCCCATCTCCCCCCTCTTCGCCCTCTTCTCCTCCTCTCCACCGTCAGATGCGGGCCCCCCCTCCCCTGCTGATCACCTGCGCAAGGTGTTTTACCGCATGGGACTCAACGACCAGGTGAGGGGCTCAACGACCAGGTGAGCACAACACCGTTGGCACTTAGTCGCCACTCTGACCGGTGTGAGGCAAGGAGCGGGTGAGGCAAAGTAGTGGGACACAGGTGGGGCGAGGAGCAGGGAAGTCTGTTAAAAAAGCGGCGTGATTGTTCATGTGTGATTTGACGGATTTTCTTTTCTAGTTGCCGATTTATGTTTGTGCCTGCCCGTCTGTGACGCGCGACTGCCTGTGTGCGTGCGACTGCCTGTGTGCGTGCGACTGCCTGTGTGCGTGCGACTGCTTGTGTGCGTGCGACTGCCTGTGTGCGTGCGACTGCCTGTGTGCGTGCGACTGCTTGTGTGCGTGCGACTGCCTGTGTGCGTGCGACTGCATGTGTGCATGCGACTGCCTGTGTGCGTGCGACTGCCTGTCTGCGTGCGACTGCCTGTCTGCGTGCGACTGCCTGTGTGCATGGGAAACTTAACAGGAGATAGTGGCGTTGTCAGGAGCACACACATTGGGGAGGGCCCATGCGGATCGCAGCGGCTGGGGCAAGGAGTCCACCAAGTACACGGTGAGACCATGGTGTGGTGCAGAGCGGTGCAGGACGGTGCATCATGGTGATGTATCTTGCAGGGTGGTGCAGTGCGGTTCTGTGCGCTTCTGTATGAAGCATGACGCTGATATGTACGTGGGGCGAGTTGACCAAGCACACAGCCAGACAATGCGTTTTCCTATTGGTAGAAATTCGTTCTATATATTCATGTTGTGCAGTGCGGTGCGGTGTGAACATGGTCAGCTGCTATTTTCCCTATAACAAATTGTACCGCATGTTCCATACTGTGTCGTGAGGTGAGGTCCTTCGATTTTCTCCCTCCCTTGATTTTTGAGGCGCCTCAAAAATCGTCCTTCGATTTTCTCCCTCCCCCGTTCGCAGAAGGATGGGCCGGGTCGGCCTGGAGGCTCCTCATGGACCGTGCAGTGGCTCAAGTTCGACAACTCATATTTCAAGGTGCGTAGAACCGTTCTATACTGCTCTGCATCCCATTGCATCCGTGTGTATCACTGTGGGTCGGCCTGGAGGCTCCTCATGGACAGTGCAGTGGCTTAAGTTCGACAACTCCTACTTCAAGGTGAATGATTCCTTATCGATCTTCACCGCACTCCACCCTCACCGCTCTGCATCCCATGGCATCTGTTTGCATCACTTTGAGTGTTCCTGGAGGCTCCTCTTGGACTGTGCAGTGGCTCAAGTTTGACGACTCTTATTTCAAGGTGTGTGAGAAGCGTTCTCTACCGCTCCGCAATGCTCTTCACCGCTCTGTATCCTGTTGCAGCCGTTTACACCACTCTGCATTCCTGGAGGTACCTCTTGGTCCGCCCACTGGAGCAAGTTGGGAATACACTGGAGGAAGTTTGGGAAACAAACCCTTCCCACTGACGCCCCCCCATTGCATTGCATGCCGTCACATACTGATCCCCACCACATGCCCACCTCATGCCCACCACATGCCCACCACATGCCCTCCACATGTCCACCACATCCCCACCACATGCCCACCGCATCACCCCATTGTGTGCCGTCTCATACCCCTATGCCTTATGCCGTCGCAGCCCTTCGTGTCCATCAGGACGTGAAGGCGAAGCAGGATGAGGACCTGCTGGTGCTGCCCACCGACGCTGTTCTCTTTGCATTGCGTGCCATCACATGCTCATACCCACCTCATTGTATCATGCCCACCTCCTCATCATCTCGCCCTTCTCGTGTCCATCAGGACGTGAAGGCCAAGCAGGATGAGGACCTGCTGGTGCTGCCCACCGACGCTGTTCTCTTCGAGGACCCGGGCTTTAAGGTGCGCTGGGTGGTGGGTTGGCTTTGAGCTGTGAATGGCGGCATGGTTTTAAGGGTGGATAAAGTATGTGTTGCTGCTGTTCTGTTGCATGTCTCATTTTTCATGTTTTTTTCTGTTTTCAGTGGCATGTTTCGTTTACAAATGCATGTTTCATTCATCCTCAGGTGTATAGTTTTGAGGCGCCTCGAAACTATTCTTCCTCAGGTGTATGCAGAGAAGTGCGCAGCAGACCAGGCGGCTTTTTTTTAGATTCTTCATCAGGAGTATGGCGCGGCACACAAGGCACTCAACAAGCCGGGAGCCAATTTCGACCCTCCCTTGCTCGCCCCCTCCTCTCTCTCGTCCTCTAACCCTTTCATCAGGTCTATGCAGAGAAGTACGCAGCAGACCAGGCGGCGTTCTTCAAGGACTATGCAGCAGCGCACAAGGCACTGAGCGAACTGGGAGCCAAGTTTGACCCGCCCCAGGGGGTGACTCTGGAGGCAGAGGGGCCTCGCCCCGTGAAGTTTGTGGCGGCTGAATACTCATCCGGGAATGTGAGTAGATGCCTCGGGTTGGGGTTGGGTTGGGGAGGAGGGCAGCGTGAATGGTTGAGGGGGGAAGAGAGATGGGAGCCAAGTTAGATCCGCCACAGGGCGTCTCTCTGGAGGCCGAGGGGCCTCGCCTCGCCCCGTGAAGTTTGTGGCGGCTGAATACTCGTCCGGGATTGTGAGTGGGTGGGAGGGAAAGAGCGGAGAGTGATTGGGTACCTGGGATGGGATGGAGGTGATTGTGATGGCACACAAGGCTCTGAGCGTGCTGGCTGGGGGCCAAGTTTGACCCGCCACAGTGCTTCACTTTAGGGGCATGGCAGAGGGCCCTCGCCCTGTGACGTTTCTAGTGTCTGAATACTCGTCCGGGAATGTGATTGGGTGGGGTGGGGAGAGGTTATTATGATTGGGTAGGGAATGGTGAACAGCGCACAAAGCACTGAGTGCGCTGAAGGGCGAGTTTTATCCGCCACAGTGCTTCAAAGGCAGGGCAGAGGGCCTTCGCACTGTGACGTTTGTAGCGGCTGAATAATTGTCCAGGAATGTGAGTGGGGGGGGGGGAGAGGACTTTGAGGCGCCTCAAAAGCCCTCGCCCTGTAACGTTTGTAGCGGCTGAAAAATTGTCCTGGAATGTGAGTGGGTGGGGGGAGAGAGGCAGGGGGCCCCTGCCCTGTGGCGCTTGCGGCGGCTGAACACTCGACCGTGTATGTGAGTGGCTGGGAGGAAGAGCGAGGGGGAGGGAGTGGTATGGGGGGAAGGGAGTGCGAAGCGGGGCGTACGTGGCATGAAGGGCATAAACAGTCCTGGTGTTATCCTCTTCCCACTCGCGTTGCACCTTCTCCCACTCCCTCCCACCTCTCTGCACCCCTTCAGACCCAGACGGAGTTGTCGAGTGCCATGAAGAAGAAGTTACGAGACGAATACATTGGGCTGGGCGGCAGCCCCGACCGCCCGCTGCAAACCAACTACTTCCTGTACATCATTCTTGGCGTGGCAGTGCTCGCCATGCTCACAAAGCTCACAGGAGCTATTTAATTATGTAATTAGGTTAAAAAAAGAAATGTGTGTTAGGTGTTACGTTTACCAAGCTTCGGTATTATCGCATAACAAGAGTCTCGCCACTGCTCCTACCAGTTGTCCTGTAGTGGTTTAGTGTGAAAAACATGCGTTGAAAGTGTTGAGCCATACAGGCACATGTATTGTTATGATGTTTTGGTCCCCTATACAAGCCTGGCAAAGCTGGGAATGTGGAACGGAAACCTTTAAATTGCCGTAATACGACCAGAAGCCTGAAACATGCTAGAGGAATAAAGAGATCAAGTTTGCAATGGGTATGGCTGTTCTTATATAGAGTGTATATAGTCCGGATCAAGGACATACAGCCTTGCCGCATGGTCGTGAGACAACGCTTATCGGGTTTGCGAAACACCCAACCGAGGCGGATGCTAGCGGAACCATGGCTTCGATTCACCTGAAACGGAGCATGGCTGGAGAAAAGGAGTGTGGATTGGGCAGAAGTCAATCGGGCTGTCGAAAATCCTGGCAGACTGGATACAAAATATTTTGCTGGCCTTTGACCAGGTCGCTGATCGAAAAGACCGCTGGTTACGGGACTTCCACACTGAGGGTATTTTCGCGAAAAATGTCGCCGATCCCGTCGTCATCGCCTCACCTGGCTTCAGGTGGGAGATGGGGGGCGAGTGGGAACACTTTCCCCTGACCAGACGACAAAGTTCTCGCCCCGCGCTGAGGAATCCTGGCGCAACATGCGTCAACTCGCCCCAGCCATCTGCGTCCAGATGGCGGAACGCGAACCAGCTGCCGGTGATTGGAGCCTGAGAGTGTTTGCAGGGCTGTATGGGGGCCCGAGGAAAAGGCTGGTGGTGGGGGTAAGAAATAAATAAAATCTGGCATCCGGCCAATCAGGGAGCGGAACTGGTTACCCCTCCGTACGCGCGTTTCGGCTTCCCACATGCAACGCAGGTTGCGTTTTCTCTGGGCCAGGGGCCCCAAGTTGTTTCGGGCCGCCTGGACTGGCGGCGAAAAGATTGGCGAAAGGCATGGATGGTTGCGAAGGAAGCGTTGCCGGGGCGCAGCAGTGTACGAGTCGCCATGGGAGATGCATGGGAGATCGGAGGGGAGTGTGACACAACCAGGCGGGCACCACCAGGGCGACAGACTGGCAGGGAATGCAGACTGGCGAGCACCATGGTCCGTGTGATGAGATGGATGCATGGGATTCACCTGGTTGGTATGGTGGACTGGCGATGGTGGGGTGGTGGGCTGAGCGATGGGCCCGCCCAAGACCAGGAGGAAATTCAATGGTGCCACAAGAATTTCACCCGTCGTATTGCTTCCCTAGTACGGCGAGGGGTACATATTTGGATCCAAGCGCACATTTGAAAACCATCGAAGCAGCAGCAGCAGCACGAACATCGCCGCAGATCACGAAACTCTCAAAAGCATTAATTTCCCGTGCAAGCTACTACCACCTGATAAACGCGTTCCACTGACCAGCAGCAAGCGCAAACGAATCAGAACCAGCGCATTTGCCGCTCGTCGCGAACATCCCCCTGATATATATTCGCGCTACAGATCAGCCAATCCAACAGACCAGTTTCCCATCTTCAGTTCCCTAACCTAATCGTATCATCTCCGACTACTAGAGCCTTTAAGTTCTCTCTCGAAACAATGGCCGCCAAGCAGTGGGGTTGGGCTGACTCTCTCAAGCAGGCAGCAGCGATTAAATCCGTCCCGAAGGAGTGGGTCCCGCACGTCAAGGAAACCCGTCCTTGGCCCGCACCCGCCGCGGTGCCGTGGGCTGCTGCCCCGAATCCCTTCCAGACCTGCCACGTGTTCGAGCAAGAATTTCAACTGCCCGTCGCAGCTAGCCCTGTGACCAGCCGCGCCAGCAGTTTCGACAGTACCGACCGCGTCGCCGCAGCCGCCCCCGTGCCGTTTCCCCAGCCGCAGTGGCCGACGGCAGAGTTCTTCGCGCGCGCGGGTTCCACGGAGTGCGCGCGAGAGGGGCAAGGGGAGGTTTGCATGGAGGCGGTGGCGACGTCGGACATGCGCGGAGGGGAAGAGACGTTCCGCGCGGTGCCGGTTGCGCAAAGCCCCTTCCACTTCTTCATTCGCGAGGATGCGGACGCGATGGGCGAAATGGAGTGGGAGGTAGCGTCGCCAGTTACCACACTGAAGCGTGCGGATTCGTTCGCCAGCAGTAGCAGCAGCGCCTCCCTCGACGCGTTTGCTCTGCCGCCCGCCGATGTCGCCACACCGTCGCACAGCGGTGACGACAGTGGCTGCGACTTGAGCCTGTCGCTGAGATTACCTGCTGCATTCTGAGTTTTCTCTACATCGTTCGACGTGCAACGATGGGTCCGGTTAAGTTTTCCTTAACGAGCAGTGCGGAAGAAAGACGGCATCGGCTAAACGAGCAATCCCTGCCTTGAATGGCCGCCTGCTAATAAGTGGTTGGGAGACTACAGGCAAATAATAAGTGGTCCAGATACTGCATTCGGCTTGGCCCGTTCCACTGACGGTGGATCCAAACAGAGAGCTCAGCTGTGGTGAAAGCATGTGTACAGATTCTTTTGTGAAGTTGCATGTGTTTTCCAATATTAATTCATTTATACAAAGTTTACTCCGACGAGCTGTATATGTAGGCTTCTGAAACTCGGGATAAAAAGAACAAATGATGAAGCACTATGTTGAAGCGATAATGTTCAAGAATCCCTGTCACGAGTTAACGACTCAGTTTACCAGGGCAAGATATCAACCCATGCGGGAGGCTGTCAATGTTGCTCACAGGAAATCATTAGCTGTTATCTCGAGGTTATCAAATATTCGTGACTTGGTGTTGGTGTTTCCTCGCATCATTACTACTTAGTTGTGTGTTTCATCCGCGCATAGGGCGGGTGGGATAGAGCATGGGCAAATTCGCCTGGCGGGTAGCGACAACGGTAGCATGCGAAAGTCGCTACCGGGCTGGGGAGGATGTTCGGGAAAACCGAAACGTAGAGTCAGGTCGCAGGCTATGCAGGGATCCTAATTTGGTCATTTCCATGTATAGAGTGCGATGGGCAAAGCGCAACACTCAGAAGCGGGACAATGGCCGTGCGGTGAACGCACAATCTGTACGCGGTACTGAGCATGGATGATGTAAGGAAGCGACACAGGTGTTTTGTTCCTTCAACTGCGTCACTTCTCCTCTCACAACTATCTGATATGATGGGACCCTTTCCAGACCTGAATTGATGATGGTTCACCAGCGCGCGCCAATATCGATGATATGGTACATCCAACACGCTTTAGTATTTATCACTGAAATATGGCACACAACAGAAACAAACAAGTGAAACATACAATACAGCAATCTGCTCAGCAATGTCCCTGAAAAGCAGGGCTTGCCTTGAGTGTTCGTTCTCTGAAGCACACGCACCGGCGCTCACAGCTTATTGGCAGAATACACGACAATTCACCTCCGTATATACTAGCGCGCCTCCCAGGTGCATGCACGCTATGATATAATTTTTGTTGGGTATCATGCTGCCAGCCCACCGCAGCACAGGTGTCCAGGGAGGGGGTGACTGTCCTCAGAACTTAAAGAAAGCAGGTCAAGCGATTCTTAGACTAAGCGTTGGCGCTTAGCTAAGTGCATATGCTCCTCCTCATAGCTGTGGGAGTCCCACTGGTGCAGACCGTCCACATCCTCATGCGAAATCCACGCTGGCACTCCCATGCACAGATCCGCCACGTCAGCATGCCACATGGGCGCCAGGTCACCATCTCCACTAGCAACAACCTGACTGGTCGCGCTAGGGCAATCGTTGGACCCATTATTATTTTCCACCGCTGCAACTCCACTGTTTTCGCCTGGAGCCGCGTCGAATTCCGAATCCGGAGCACCTGAAGAACCACCTGAAGCAGGCTCCCAGGGTGCAAGCAGGGACTGCCAGTCGATATCCTGTGCGGCTAATTCCTCCAAAGACTCTCCCCCTTCCGCGCATTTCCCCCCTCCGGCCTGCTCCGCGCCCCGCACATCATGGGCGGCGAAGAGAAACAAACTCGCGCAGCCGTCCAACCCCCCAGCTCCAGACAGCTTCCCCTTCGCGTCGACAGCGTTCTGCAGATTCACCTGAGGTTTCACCTGATCGCACTCGTCCAGGTCTCCGGCGAGGAACGCGAGCGGACCGAAGGCGTCTTCCGGCGAGTCGTTGCCTCCGCGCGCGGAGTGCTCCGCAGGCAGAGCCACGGGCTGCGCGGGCGCGTGCACCGGCTCAGGCGGAGACAATGGTTGCGCGGGAGTGAGCAATGGCGCATGCGGCGGCACATGCGCGGGCGCATTGCGAGTCTGCGCAACTGGCGGAGGCGAAGCGACGGGGTTGCACTGCGGCCCGTCGAACGCGGAAGGCGCGGGGGCGGAACAGGACGTTCGGGGGAAGGATGGTCGCGCCAGGAAAGGCGCGGGCGTTTCCGCCGTCGCCTGTACCACCGCCGGCGCAGGTTGCGTGCAGGGGGGGATTGCAGGCGCGCGGGGAAGCTGTTGCGCCTTCCGCCATTGCCCGACCAGCTCCTCCGCCAGCATATTGGCGGGGGACGCGGAAAGTGGCGGGGGAGGCGCGACGGAGGCGGGTGCGGAAGATCCAAGCTGGAATCCGGCAGAGAAATCGGCTAGCGGTTTATTGCTTGAAACAGGACCGTTGGCAAGTGATGCCCGAGGCGCAGGCGCATTGCCGCTTACCGCCCCACCCGCAGCAAGAGCCGGCGCAAGAACATTCGTCAGCCAGTCATTGAGTGCCGTCTCCACCTCCGCCGCGGATGGCGACGCGGTGGCAGCAGGTGCAGCCGCAGCAGCGGGCCTTTTCGCGCGCCTAGCGGGAGCTGCTTTGCGCGAAGAGGAGAGGTAACGGGAGGGAAGATCCGCTGCGCCATTCACTGCGCCATTCGCGGCATTCGGCGGAAGAAGCAACGGCGACACCGCCGTGAAGGACGGCGGCGATCCGCTGACTCCCCGTGGGGTCTCGACCGCCGTGTCCACCCACGAAGCACTCCGCGGACTCCCCGCTTCCGCCACCGCTCCCCCCCGCCCGCCATAGGAGCAACTACCCGTCGAAGGGCTCGCTAGAGGCGGAACCTGCATTGGCGCTACCTGTCTGCCTCGGCGGGAGCTAGCGCGAGCGGGGGAGGGGCCCTGCGCGGAGGCCTGCGCGGAGAGCGAGACGGAGAGCTTCTTCGCCGCGGCGAAAGGCTTGCATCCGTTTGTAACCGTTACGGCGCTGTCGCCTTCCGACGTGGACGACGAGGGGGTGGCGGGGGAGAGCGCCCAGGGCGCGGGGCAAGCGGGGAGAGAGTTGGCGGAAAGCCCGCCACCCGCAGAAAGCCCGCTGCTTTCGGCCGCCGCGGAATCGGGGTTCCACTGGTGGTGCGAGGATGAGCGGATCTTGGCAGCCTGGCGCAACGCCTTGGCCCAATCGAGCGCCATGTGGCTCCAACTGACGGAATGCCGCTGCGACACCGCCTCGGTAGCTGGCGGGAGAACGGCTGGGCAGTGGATGCAGAGTGGCTAAACGATTGCTGCGATTCAATAGCGGATCCAAGTCGTTTCGATGGAAGGTTGCGAGATTAGCTGGTCGCAACACCGCCGCTCCACCATGTAGCCAGGAAGAGTGGATAGGGTAAGGGAAGGCGAGGTCGAGAATCGAGATGCGATGGATGAGTGGAGTGGGGTCAGTTAGTGGGTGGACTAGGCAAACAGGAAAGCAGGGCAGAGCGAACAAGAGCTAGCAGTCTAGCACTGGTTAGGAAAAAATGCCTGAGAGGCAAGGAGAGAAGAAGGTAGAGGATTGGGGGTGGAGTGATGCAATGCAAGAGAGGGCGAGAGGGGGGGCGAGGGAGCGGAAATGCATTGCTGGCGGGTAGGGGCAAGGGTCAAAACTGCCTGCCCTGGGAATTGGTTCGCTGGATCTGGTTGGTCCGCGCTGTCAGGCAGCCCCCGTCACCAACGGGCAACCAGCCCCGCTTCCGCCTTCCGCCAATCGCAGATGCGCCGCCTTGAAGAAATTCCCGCACCCAGGTGGAGCTAACAAAAACGCGGTTCGTCGGGACTGGGGAATTTTCAGGGGATTCCCCAGTCCAGCTTTCTTGCGGGGGGAGCGCTGGATGGTGGTAGTGCTGGAAACGACAAAGTGGCATACCCTTGGCGGAGCACTGGGTTTCCGCGCTCGCGACTGCGCCGGAGACCTGGTTTCGTTGGGGGGTTTGGGCAGGACATGGCGGAGCTTGCAGTGCTCTCACGCATGCCCCGAAGCAGAACTCCCGCCTTCCTCCAATGGACGTCGATATTGACATCGAACTTGACATCAACCTAGTGTTGGCAGGGCGATCTCGGGCAGAAAAAACGTGTACTGTACAAGACTAGTAGGCTACTGTATCGCACTATGACCGACGTGAGCAGAGGCTGGAAACAGTGAATTATATCTTCAACGCTGTGCAGGGCATTCTTTGGTGTGAGCACTGTTCCGTCCTTGGTGAATTGAACAATTCTTCCCAGAAAGGTGTTTTATTAATAAACCTGAACCGTGGGGTGTACTTGCGCATAAACGAAAGTTTTCGAAATCAAATGGAACAAGGCAGGCAGGTACCGCCGGGAAGAATGCACAGATGCAACTCGGCCAAAATACTTGGACGATCGGAAATGGCTATGGTGGAGAGAAGCATGAGTCACGACCATGCCGAGAACTATGGAGCGCAAACAATTCATGCGGGCAATGAGATGCCGGCCATTTTCAGGTGCATGCAACTTAGTCGGGAAATACTGTTCAGGTGCATGCTATCCCGTCGTGTTTCTCCTTCTGTTGCCACTGTTTGTACACATTCGCCACAAACAACACTGTTCGTCAGGGGATGCAACCCGCTCAACAGAAGCAGCACACGCAACACACGCAACACACAAAATCGGCCTCACAGGGAAGCCCGAAAAGAGGGGAAAAAAAAAAAAACAACTCCTAGGGAAACCTGGATTTTGTTCGGTAAGTATCAACCCAACACACGGGAACCCCCTGGTGTTTCGGGTTGATATTCCGTAAGGCAGTGGAAGAAAAAAAAATATTTAAATGGAAACTAGGGAACCTGGACACAGTTTACGGGAGTTTCAACCATAAGCACGGGAACCGCCCTGGTGTTTAGGGTTGATTTCTCCCTAGTCGCATACGTTCCCAATTGGGTGCCCGTTTTTAGTCAGGTGTGTTGCGATATGTATCGACCTTGCTCGCAGTAAGGCTGCGACTGGTGTGGTTGGACGACGAGTTCGTGCGAGAGGGGCTGCGCGAGTGGGTGTCAGTCGCATGGGTAGCATCCCCTGATAGAACAGTGTATTTCGTGGCGGAGGTGTACAAACAGAAACAACAGAGGGGAGAACACGACGCGATAGCATGCACCTGAACAGTGTTTCCCGACTAAGTTGCATGCACCTGAAAATGGCCGATGAGATGCCTAGGGCCTTGGAAAGGGAGCCCATTGGCGGATGAGTTCTGTTATTGAAGCCTAGATCTACGGACAAGATGGCGTGTTCGCAAGGACAGCAGCATTGCGTGGCACGGGATGCAGTCAAATTCTTGTTTCGATAAAGGACATGTTGACGTGGCGCACGCTGGTTCCGCGTTAACTTTCGGGCAGCAAGAGAGAAGTGTGGATTTTTCTTCCCTCGATTCCCGCAGAAGGCAAGATCCCCGAGTGCAATGCGGCAACGCAGATCCTTCGTGAAACGCTGTGGACCAGCCAACCATGTTCAGCCCTGTCCAGAAAAAGAGCATTTATGTTTTCGCATGCGTTACGCAAAACAGTTGCGGGCCTGCGGGACTAGCTCAGGCTTACAGTCAGGGATCTCCTCAGGTGAAGAAGTACAGTGACCGGCAGTGTAAAAAAATCGGCGGTAAACAATCATTTGCAGGGATGGTGCTTGCGTGGCGGCACCAGCGAGAAACTACCACACCACTTGCACACCACAAACCAGCACAAACAACCATGAGTGTCTCTGAAGTAACGACTTGTACACTTTAGCCAAGTAGCAGCTACACCAGCAATAAGTTTATATACTTCTCGAAGTAGTGGCAAACAACTATCTTAGCATCCTTCTCCACAGCATCGAGCGAGGTATGTCCTTACACATATATATGCTACTGATCCACAATATATAAGGGGGGCTCGTCAAATAATGAACTTGGTCCGAAATGGATTATTCAAAACTCATCATCCATGTAATCATCCACTTGACTATCCAGTAGCTCAGAGGAATAAAGCTTCACCACTGGCATGTGAGCCATCCTCGTCCAATTTAAGTCCTTTGCCAAAATCAACCCAAACGCAAACAGCAGCATCAAGAGCACCACTCCTGGCCCATACGTAAGCAGTGCCGTTCCTTTCACCGGGGTAAATGCCCCTAGGAGCTCCGATTCTTCCTCGACTCCACCCTTGCCATTCCCTTCATCACCACCACCAACACCACGATTACCATCATTATCACGACTCTCTTCATTGTCACTTCCGCCACTGTCGCTGTCACCAGAAGCACCTGCCTCCCCAGACAGAGCAGCAGCTGCCTTCCTTGCAGCCCGCCGCACAGCCCTGCTCGTTGCCTCCGATAATGCCGGTGGATTACCACCGCCCCGACCAGCACTCGTAGCACCAGCTGCAGCAGCACCACCAGCAGCACCAGCACTGCTTGCAGCACCGGCAGCACTAGGGGAGGGGTCATGAGCTGTCAGACTGCCAGGCTTGCGGTCAAACCACCCGCCCAGCTCCCTGCGCTGCCGCGACTCCGCCTCCTGGAGCCCAAGGGAGAAGGGGAAGGAAGATCAGGGACAAGGGAGGCCAGAAGGGCAGTGGCGAGAGAAGGAAGAGGAGAGAAGGAGGTGGTGCTGTGAGGGGTGTACCAGGATTGACAGGTATATTGAAATCACTAATGAGAATTCTCATAAGTGATTTCAATGCACCAGGATTGACAGGACCGGGGCCCAGCACAACTGCTGTCAATGCACATGTTGGTCGAGCCTCTTACCTCTGCTCTGCCGAGTATCTCATCAAAACTGAGCCTCAGCTATCCCGAGCCTATCAAATCTCCCAAGCCTATCAGCTACCCCGAGCCTATCAGCCTCCCGAGCCTCTCACCTCTGCCGAGCCACGCACCTCTGCCGAGCCTCTCACCTCTTCCATCTTCTTAAGCTTGGCCAGAGCAGCAGTGGCATCTGCCTGCGTGGATGCGTCTTCTTTCACCATCTGCAGCACAGCACGCCACATGGCAAATATACCATGAAGCCGGAAAAACAGGAAAACAATATTGCGTGACGAGAAAAGCAGAAATAAGAAAAAATTCAAAATAGAGACCACCAGAGAAGGGCCAGAAAACGAGAATATGGCGGCCCGAAAGCCAAGGTAACGTTCTAAATGCCTCACGAAATGGTAAAGTCAAGAAGAACATATACAAAGAGTGCAAAGCAGGGAGGCAGTGGAAAAAGAGCACAAGGAGAGAAGGACATGGAGTGAACAACACAAGGAGAGAAGGACATGGAGTGAACAGCAGCCACAGCAGCCGCAGCAGCCACGGAGACTAGTTACAGAACACTGCATACTCGTTGTAAGCCCTCATTTCAGCGGACACCCCGTACCCGATGGAGGTCAGCCCTGGCTTCGTCAAAGGCAGCAGAGTGCATGCGTGCCAACGATCTCCGGTAGAGCGCTTTTGAGTGATTGGGTTGCTCTGTTAGCACCTGGGAGCAAAAAGGGCGGGAAAAGAGACGTCTGAGAGGCTGCCCCTCATCGGTGGAACGGCTTGGAGCGTTGGTGCTCATCTGTTAGCTCCTGGCAGGAAAAACGGAGATGACAAATAGCACCTGGGAGTGTGAGGAAGTTTTGAGTCGACTCAAAACTACACATGGGAGTGAGAGGAAGAGGCTACGCAAGCAGGGTGGGGAAGGAGAGTGAGCGGATCAGTAAAACGGCTACTTTAAGATCCAACTCGCTTCAGAGCCAACACGAGGTACGAAAGAATAAAGAACTCCCAAAAGTTTCTCACCTTGTCCGCCCACTCTATAGTGCGCGCATACTCCCCCATGCCGTGCTGACATGCTGCTATGGCATCATGCCAGCAAGCTATGGTGGCGTGCTGAGGGCATCTCACCTTGTCGGCCCATTCTATAGCCCGCGCGTACTCCCCCATGCCGTGCTGACATGCTGCTATGGCATCATGCCAGCAAGCTATGGTGGCGTGCTGAGGGCATCTCACCTTGTCGGCCCATTCTATAGCCCGCGCGTACTCCCCCATGCCGTGCTGACATGCTGCCACGTTCAGCTGCAGAGCCGTCTGCAGGTAGGGATGACGATGTGGTTGGGGGAAGGTAGTGTGAGAGACAGAGGATGAGGGGTGGTATGGTTGGGATGAGAGGGGGAGTGAGGGAACACCCCCCATGCCATGCTGACATGCTTTTTGAGAATTCTCAAAAAACATACACGGGATAGACCCCCTTGACGTGCTGACATGCTGCCACGTTCAGCTGCAGAGCAAGACAATGATGTGAGAGAGACAATGATGTGAGAGAGACAATGATGTGAGAGGGGGGATAAGGAGTGTATTAAGGGTGGTCCGTCGGTGGAGAGATGACGAGACGAGACTGGGGAAGGTAGCAGAGCGAATGGTGTATAAGGGACAGTTTCCATGCCGCCACGCAACAGAATCGGCGGCACATCCCCTCCCCACGCGTTCAGTGTGTTGACAGTGCTGCATAATAAAATAAGCCTCCCCGCTCCCTCATGTGACTGCCCAGACAGACTGCCTACCCCTCACCTCACCTGCCCTCCTTCACCTTGCCCCACGTCCTTGCCCTTGCTGCTCCACGTCCTTGCCCTTGCTGCTCCACGTCCTTGCCCTTGCTGCTCCACTTGTTTTTTGAGGTTGATTTTGAGAATTCTCAAAATCAACCTCAAAAAAACCAGACTGCCTACCCGTCACCTCACCTGCCCTCCTTCACCTTGCTGCTCCACTGTCTCCCCCCATCCATTCCCCCCCTCACCTGCATGGAGTTGAACTGCTTTGCCTCCTCACCCTCCGTGGCATGCACGTGCCTTTCCTCCCTCAGAATCTGCTCAGACTCCCCCTCCTGGCCCCACTGCCTCGCTGCTCCAAACTGAACCTCAGACCACACCAAACCCCTGCCCACCCTGCACCGCCCCTGCCACCCTCACCTGCTCAACTCCTTTCCCCCCCACGTCCCCTCCTGGCCCCCATCCATTCCCCCTCTCACCTGCACGGAGTTGAACTGCTTTGCCTCCTCGCCCTCCTTGGGATGCACGTGCCTCATCTCCCGCAGCAGCTGCTCGACAAACGAATGGTATGAAGGGGTGGAGAGCGGTGCAACGCGGAAACATTTGGCACAACGCAACCCCCCAACAAACTCAAAAGGCCACTCAAAAAGAGCTGGCAGCCTCAGCCACGAACTCAGAAGTGAATGTTTGAAACGCCTCGAAAATACGAGCGGTTTGGTGCAAAGCAGTGCAACAGGCACAGAGTCAAAGGGCCACTCAGAATAGCGCGCAGCCTGTGCTGTGCAAGGCAGGTCGGTCCCTACCCTTTCGTACGTGAGGCGCCTCAAAAGGCAGGTCGGTCTTGAGACGTCTCAAAACACACAAAAGGCAGGTCGGTCCCTACCCTTTCGTACTTGCTGCATGCGTGGCTGTACTTCTTCTCCTTGTACAGCGTGTTCCCCTGAATACGAAATGATGGTCCATCAAGTCAACATTGAAACCAAGCAAAACCAGTCGCACAAAAAGACCAAGTGAGCAAAAAACACTCATGGGTCAAGCACAGAACGATGCATGCACCACAACAGCAGTTAGAACCAGTCGCAACCCCAACCAGCTGCTTACAGTCAACCCCACAGTCAACCCTACAGTGAACCCTGAAGTAAACCCCAAGACCTGTCGCAACCCATACCAACTGCTTGCCTTGCCACCCTACAGTCAACCCTATAGTCAATCCCAAGACCTGTCGCAACCCATACCAACTGCTTGGTTTTGTCGATTTCAGCGAGAATCTCTTCAAACGACAGCGCCTCCCAGCCCTGCTCTCACAGCCATGGGGAAAGGGGTTCAGGGTTTGGGGTTTGAAGTTGGGAGTTTAAGGTTTCGGGTGTGGGAGGATCATTTAGTAGTGCGCGCACAACCCATGGCAGCACAGCAAGAACCTCTTTTGAGTCGACTCAAAAGCGGGGTTTAAGGTTTCGGGCGTGGGAGGATCATCTAGTAGTGCGCGCACAACCCATGAACCCACGGGTTGTACTTCATGGTGTGCACAACCCATGGCAGCACAGCAAGAACCTCTTTTGAGTCGACTCAAAAGCGGGGTTTAAGGTTTCGGGTGTGGGAGGATCATCAAGTAGTGCGCGCACAACCCATGAACCCACGGGTTGTACTTCATGGTGTGCACAACCCATGGCAGCACAGCAAGAACCTCTTCAAACGACAGCCACTCCCAGCCCTGCTCTCACATCCACGGAGGACGGGAAGGAGAGGGGGGGATGAGAAGAGGAGAGAGAGCAGGAACCGGTAGGAGGAGGAAAGGGGAAGAGGGGGGTCATGGGGAAAGAGAAGAAAGAGGGGAAAGAAGGGAAAGAGGGGAAAGAAGGGAAAGAGGGGAAAGAAGGGAAAGAGGGGAAAGAAGGGAAAGAGGGGAAAGAAGGGAAAGAGGGGAAAGAAGGGAAAGAGGGGAAAGAAGGGAAAGAGGGGAAAGGGGAAAGAAGGGAAAGAGGGGAAAGAAGGGAAAGAGGGGAAAGAAGGGAAAGAGGGGAAAGAAGGGAAAGAGGGGAAAGAAGGGAAAGAGGGGAAAGAAGGGAAAGAGGGGAAAGAAGGGAAAGAGGGGAAAGAAGGGAAAGAGGGGAAAGAAGGGAAAGAGGGGAAAGAAGGGAAAGAGGGGAAAGAAGGGAAAGAGGGGAAAGAAGGGAAAGAGGGGAAAGAAGGGAAAGAGGGGAAAGAAGGGAAAGAGGGGAAGAAGGGAAAGAGGGGAAAGAAGGGAAAGAGGGGAAAGAGGGAAAGAGGGGAAGAAGGGAAAGAGGGGAAAGAAGGGAAAGAGGGGAAAGAAGGGAAAGAGGGGAAAGAAGGGAAAGAGGGGAAAGAAGGGAAAGAGGGGAAAGAAGGGAAAGAGGGAAAGAAGGGAAAGAGGGGAAAGAAGGGAAAGAGGGGAAAGAAGGGAAAGAGGGGAAAGAAGGGAAAGAGGGGAAAGAAGGGAAAGAGGGGAAAGAAGGGAAAGAGGGGAAAGAAGGGAAAGAGGGGAAAGAAGGGAAAGAGGGGAAAGAAGGGAAAGAGGGGAAAGAAGGAAAGAGGGGAAAGAAGGGAAAGAGGGGAAAGAAGGGAAAGAGGGGAAAGAAGGGAAAGAGGGAAAGAAGGGAAAGAGGGGAAAGAAGGGAAAGAGGGGAAAGAAGGGAAAGAGGGGAAAGAAGGGAAAGAGGGGAAAGAAGGGAAAGAGGGGAAAGAAGGGAAAGAGGGGAAAGAAGGGAAAGAGGGGAAAGAAGGGAAAGAGGGGAAAGAAGGGAAAGAGGGAAAGAGGGAAAGAGGGGAAAGAGGGAAAGAAGGGAAAGAGGGGAAAGAAGGGAAAGAGGGGGAAAGAAGGGAAAGAGGGGAAAGAAGGGAAAGAGGGGAAAGAAGGGAAAGAGGGGAAAGAAGGGAAAGAGGGGAAAGAAGGGAAAGAGGGAAAGAAGGGAAAGAGGGGGAAAGAAGGGAAAGAGGGGAAAGAAGGGAAAGAGGGGAAAGAAGGGAAAGAGGGGAAAGAAGGGAAAGAGGGGAAAGAAGGGAAAGAGGGGAAAGAAGGGAAAGAGGGGAAAGAAGGGAAAGAGGGAAAGAAGGGAAAGAGGGGAAAGAAGGGAAAGAGGGGAAAGAAGGGAAAGAGGGGAAAGAAGGGAAAGAGGGGAAAGAAGGGAAAGAGGGGAAAGAAGGGAAAGAGGGGAAAGAAGGGAAAGAGGGGAAAGAAGGGAAAGAGGGGAAAGAAGGGAAAGAGGGGAAAGAAGGGAAAGAGGGGAAAGAAGGGAGGGGAAAGAGGGAAAGAGGGGAAGAAGGGAAAGAGGGAACACAGAGCCCGAATGCGAAAAAAGAAAAAGAGCTAACTTTGGTTCTCTTCAGACCAGACCAAATAGATTGGCTCATTTTGGGCCGCTCGAATCCAAACAGCTCCACCTCCCACTGCACCCTCGCACCCTCTCGTGACCAGAGAAAGCCCACTCGTTCCAGCCGCTACCACACATGCACCCTGCCACTACTCATGCACGCACCGCACACCTCGCCCTGCCACTACACATGCACTCACCTTGATTTTTGAGGCGCCTCAAAAATCAACTCCCTGTCGCTACTCATCCACGCACCGCACACCTTGCCCTACCACTACACATGCACTCACCTTGGGGCGCTCGAAGCCAAACAGCTCCACCTCCCACTGCACCCTCGCACCCTCCGGTACCCCCTCTGGTCTGATGGGTTGATATGGTGAGGCATGGCATGGCATGGGATGGGATGGGATGGGATGGGATGGGATGGGATGGGATGGGATGGGATGGGATGGGATGGGATGGGATGGGATGGGATGGGATGGGATGGGATGGGATGGGATGGGATGGGATAGCATGGGATGGCATGGGATGGCATGGGATGGCATGGGATGGCTTTTGAGTCTCCAACTCCCACTGCACCCTTGCGCCCTCCGGAACCCCCTCTGGCGTGAGTGGGAGAGATGGCGTGGCATGACACGAGATGGGATGGCATGGCATGACAAGGCATGGTTTGGCAAGGCATGGGATGGGATCATGCGATGCGAGGCAGCCGCTGCGACCAAAAACATACGCAGGAAATGCGAGGCATGTTCTCCTATTTGTGCAGAATCCGGACACAAGGAGCAGCGTGTGCGGAGTCGACAAAAGACACAGCCGCGCTAGCCACCTCACCTGGAGAACGAGTCATAGGCGACGTATTGTGCTGTGCTGGATACCAGGGCCACCTCTCCCGGCAGCGAGAAAGTGATAAGATGAGGTGAGAACAGTGCCTCTTCTTGCACTGTGCCATGCTGCCGTGCTAGACCCCTCACCTGGGGAACGAGTCATAGGCGTATTGCGCCGTGCTGGATACCAGAGCCACCTCTCCCGGCAGCATCAGGCGAATGCTCGCCTCCAGGGCCTCTGGGAGCTGGGAGGAGCAAGGAGAGAGAGAGAGAGTAGGAAGGAGAGGGAAGGAAGGTGTGAGAAAGCGGGAGGGAGGGCATGAGGGAGCGGGATGGAGGGACTTTTGAGTCGACTCAAAAGTCAACTCGGTATAATGTCACACGGTGTTTTTTTCTACACGCAGGGCAATTGTAGCTTGGAGTTTACCAAAACGAGTTGGTAATTATCTAATTTCAGCTCATAAGTGCTAGCTAACTGTAGTTTTGAGTCGACTCAAAAGTCAACTCGGGAGGGAGGGCGTGAGGGAGCGGGAGGGAGGGCATGAGGGAGAAGGGCTTTGCGGAAACTCATTGAGAAAATGGTGGCCGTTCGGGGCAAGAGAGGGCAGCGGGAAAGGCATGGGAGAGGGAGAGAGGGAGAGCTGTCGAAGTCGAACAGGTGGGCTGCGGAGGCCTTATTTCCATCAACTCTTACTGTTTAGGACAGAAAAACAAACCCCATGCGAGAGAGGGAGAGAGGGAGAGCGTGAAAGGGATGGGTGAGGGAGAGAGGGAGAGCGTGAAAGGGATGCTTTGGGGCGAAAAAAGGATTGCCTCCTGCCTGGGCTTTGGGAAAGCTTGAAGGTGGTAAACTGACTGATGTTTCTGCTGCCATTCCACAAACCCTGCCCTTCTACTCACCCTGCCCTCCCACCCTCCCCCCCCTCCCACTCACCCTCCCCTCCCACTCACCCGCCCCTCCCCTGTGCCGATCTGTACAGGTTGCCCCTCGCCCTCACCCCCTTTCCGCGTGTCCATGAATTCCGTTCCCCCCAGATCCGGCAGAGTGCCGCGCATGTGCACGTGCACCACACAGTCCTGCAGCGGGCAGTCCATGGGGAAGTCGCCTGGAGAGGGGAGAGTGCAGGGAGCACAAGGCGTGAGGTCTAACGCAGGGAGGATAGAGATGGGTGATTGTGTGCCGCGCATGTGCACGTGCACCACACAGTCCTGCAGCGGGCAGTCCATGGGGAAGTCGCCTGGAGCGGAGGGAACAGTGAGCAGGGAGCAGGGAGCAGGGAGCAGGGAACATGGAGCGCAGGATGAGAGGGAGGGTAGGGAGGAGCGACTGCAAGCATGTACAGGAGTGAGCCGCGCATGTGCACGTGCACGTGCACCACACAGTCTTGAGGTGGACAGTCCATGGGGAAGTCGCCTGTGGGGTTAGCGATAGGGACGAAAAAGGATAGGGTTAGGATAGGGTGAAGCAAGCACCCCTTGTCCTTTCTCGAAAAGGATAGGGTTAGCATCGAATTCTCACGATTCAAGATAGGGTTAGCGATAGGGACAAGGGGTGCTTGCTTCACTAGCACGGATGCTCCAGCCTCACCTGTCCCGTCGTCTTGAAGCCTTCTCTTGATCACACACCCAATTTTTGAGACGTCTCAAATGTTTTGAGGATTTTTGAGACGTCTCAATTTTTTTTA
>CANIUD010000244.1:582500-726251 GCA_947470075.1 Closterium sp. Yama58-4
TCTGACGCACCCCCCTGTAAGCTCCTCCCACCGCCAAACTAAAGTTCGCAAATCACTAGTTCATGTTACCTGGTGACCGTCGTCCACCGGCGATCCCGATCCTTCACGAATCACCGCCTTCATCACCCCTTTCAGCTCCTTCTTCACTTTTTCCTTCCCGCCTTTCTTCTTCGCGCCGCGCTTCCCCCTCCCGCCACTTGCGCTCGCATCCATCGTTCCCTGAGGGTCGAATCAGTAACGCCTGCGACACTCGAATGGCTTCTGTGAGCACGTCACAACACGGGTCAACGTAGTGACAATTGTGGTAGCGACGTTGACACAAGGCGAATCTATTTTCAACCCTAATCGCGACGCGACAATTGTCAGATGGCTTCTGTTAGCACATCAGATTCGACCGTGACTAGGTGAATCTACTCAAAGAATTGACTCAGATTCAGCGGTCTCTGATTCTCACTAGTTCTCAAATGGCGCAACAAAAACTGTAGTGAAGTGCACCCAGAGATTACTCATTACCGCTTTCGAACGCAACAGACCAGGCAATACCGTGAAACTAATCCCCGTGGCCACTGAGCACCCCGTCACCGACGGGAGCAAATCAAGATTTGGCAATGGTTGACGTGACGACAGCCAATGGTTGAGCAGACCGGGCGCGCGCGAAAACTAGGAGCGAAATGAAGCAACGCAGGACGCTGACAGCTCGGGAGTTTCGAGAATTCATGTAGGTGACGTCAGAGTGACCAATCCCAGAACTGCTGGCATCCTCGCTACGGGCAGGTCAGTGAATTCCGTGAAGATTTACACCAACCACAACCTTTGGTCTGCATTGCAAAATCATAAGCCATGGAAATTATGCTTTGCTGTGAGCTTTACACGTCCACTTCGCATTAAGGGACCATGCATGGCAAACAAAAAGCTAGGCAGAACCAACTGGGTGATATTGGTGACAAGGCAGGGCAGGGCTGCTGGCTAGGCTGGCTAAATGGTGCCAGTCACACCCTGCTTCGGCATCATAAACAGCCAGCATCTCATTATCAGATGGAGCCATTTTCAGCTTAGTAGAAGAAGCCGAGCACCTTGCCTCCCACGTTCTTCCGCCTGGCCTCATCGTGGTCCATGATGCCGCTAGACGTGGTGAGCACAATGTAACCAAACTGGTAGCGTGGAAAGAAACCAGAAACACAGGGAAAAAAGGCAACGAGGGCACAAGTAACAAGACGATAATGAAAACGAAAGAAACGACAGGCACAAAAAAGCAATCGGGAACCCATGACATAACACCAATGCTGAGGCTCCCAACCTGTTCCACCGCCAGAAATGCTGCATTCCCATCAATATACGGTTGCAATTCATCACCCCTTCCAGACCCTCTCCATCTGTTATTCACAACCCCTTCCCCTTCCCCTTTCAAAAAGTGAATTACTGCCAGAAAATAAGCAGCTTCTTCAGTTGCCTGTCTTCTATCGCCAAAAGCACGGGAATGACGTGCTGCTTGCACCACGCACTAACCCCCCAAGTAAAAAACTCCTCTTGAGGATAGTCACCCACTCCTGGCGTGAGGGCCACACGCGCTTGTTCATCCCCCCCACCTCCCCTCTCCAACTCTCCCCCCTTCCCCCACAAATCTTTATGCAACCTATGACTTGTTACTCTACCTCCCTCAGTGCAAACCGATGCTTACACTACCGTACAGTGATTACACAGCCCCACTCAAGCTGCACGACCGACCTGACGGGAGGGCAGGAGGCGCTCGGTCCAGTTCTCGATATCGCCTACAGCGATATCGTAACGCGGGCTGATCACGCCGCACTTGTTCAGCCGCCCGTTCAGCTCCACGACAATCTTGCCCGCCCGCCTGTCGTCCACCAGCTCGAACTCGCCGATGTAACCTGGTAACCAGCAGTCGGGGGAAAGGGGATAAAATGCACAATGTTGGTAACAGAAATCATATCTGATAACTATGCCCATTACGAACAAGAGTAGGTTCAAGAGTCATGGGCTTCTGTACACCATCGCCCTATTTCCTTGCCGAGTAAGTACCGAGGTATTCAACTACACCTGCTTTTAAAACGACAAGCCTGATCCTGTTAAAGAAAGCGACGAGGTGTTGGAACCGAGTGCCTGCAGATTGGGAGAATAACGACATGATCGAGGGATCCCGCACGGTTACGTTTGCGCGAGCGTGATAACCTAACGGGACTTACAAATGCTGACTAAGCCTGGCGTGATCAACCTACCCTACCAAAACCAATCCCTGGAATAAGACCTAAAGAGCCTAACGAGCGGCTACTTCGAGGAAAGGAATTAACGAAATTGTCTCCTCGCTGCTGGATGGATGCGCAACGGCCCTGATCGGCTGTCCTTGATTGGATCGGCATAACGGCTAGAACGCCTTAGGGTTTGGCAGAACGGGCTATCGTTTTTCAGGCGCCTCAACAGCCGGCTCGGAAGAACGGACTACCCTGGTTTGTAGGAAGCTACCTCCCACCCAGACAGAGAGCGTTACTACTCTGGAAATATTTTTAAGGAATCTGATTTCCTGCCTTGAGTCCGGCTACTCTGCTAAAGACTCGTCTCTTCCGTCAACCACGCAAGATAGCCGCCACGATGCCTCGCAGAGATGGTCACGACACCCGGGGACGAGGGAGGGACGCCTGATGCTGTCTCGCGGGACGACTGACTACAAGGCCTTCTGAGGCGCCTCAAACGAAGCACATAGGGCATCGCTCCATGCGGAATGAGATGATAACGTCCGGACCTTTGAGTCGACTGAGAAGTCGCTCAAACAGACATCAATGTTGCACAGCAGGTCGTTGCAGGAACGCTAGGTTTGAAGCCATGATGAAGGGAATGGACCGTTAGAAATGTGGGAGACAAGACGGGAGGTGAAACGAGCACGTAGCACGACAATCGCCGCACCTCGACAAGGACATCGAAGGAAAAACGAGCGAGCGCGCACGCACCGTGTCGCTGCATGACGAATTTCAGCAAGGCAGTACGAGCAAGCAAGCACGCACGCACCCAAACGCACAGCCACACGCTCGCATGCAGACGCACGCACAAGAATCTACACACGCACCGTGTCGCTGCATGACAGTGAGGAACTTGATGATGACCTTGGAGCTGGGGCGGATCAGCACCTGCCGCTTCCCGCGCTTCTCTGCGTTGTACATGCTCTTGAGCGCATCATTAAGAACGCTGATTCTGACCATCTTGACTAACTGGCTCCTTGTCTAAGCAAGGCAGGGAAAGGCAGGCGCGGCGCAAATGCGGCTCCTGAGGGACGAGGAAAGGAAGAGCAGGAAAGAGAGAGAGTGAGCGGCGAGGAGGAAATATGAATTAGGGTTTGGGCGGGATTAGCTGCGAGAGGCGAGGAGGAAGATGGGGAGGGGGGTGAAGAAAGAAGGGGGTGGCGCGGGGAGCTTGAGTGGGTGGGGGAGGGGGGAAGTGGGCGGAAGTTGGAAGAAAGAGCCCGCACGCAGTGGAAGAGAAACCACACAGCGCCATCCGACGGTCCTTGTTTGATCCAAACTAGTTTGTACACCCTACTCTTGGAATGATTTGTACTACATGTGGTAAACTATTAGCTCCGTAAATCCCTTCCAAATTCTACACTGTAAAATAAGCAAGCAAGCAATGTTGTCAGACTCAGCTATAAGCTCCATACAATTGGTAACTATCTTACACAGCCTACAGTGTGCCTACCATTTATTACTTATATTATAAATAAACAGCTGTAAATGTAATGCTCCTAAGCAAAACTTGGTCAAGCATCCCCATCAGTAGTAGCATCTGCATCTGTGTCCTCATACTGAGACCTCACCCAACCAACGAAGGCGTTGAGAAACTCCACAAACGTGCACACACCGTTTGAATCCCGATCCATTTCCTCTGAAGAATAAAAGCAACAGAAATTAAAGGAAAACAAAAACACATCCAAATGTGCAATACTGATGAACCGTTGTAGGGAACACACTGGGACTTGGAAAAAAAGGGGGGAAACATGTCGAGAACCAACCAACAAGCAAACACACAACGTTTGAACAAGAACGCACGCATGCACATGGACATGTTGTGAAGCAGCGTGCGTTCCTTAAAGCTCGCGGCCTAAATTGCAGAGCGCGCGGGGCAACCTTACTAACGTTGATGGGAGTGCTGTGCTGAGTGTTGTTTGGGTTGCGAAATGGGGTTACTAGAAAAGCGATGCGATTCGATTGGCCATAAATTTTTTGTCGAATTGGAGTGCTGGAAACACCCAGATGCGAAACATCCTGATTGGTCGAAGCAACCTGACTGCAGAAACTTCAAGTTTCACCACGCTGCAATTTGGGACACTTGGTCCCCTATCCCACAACTCCCCCTGAAGTGTGCAGACTCAGCGAAACAAACACAAGGGCAGCGAAATCATTCCCCCCAACCTCCCAACACCTCCCTCGACTTAGACTTCACCACCCCCACCCTCGAGAGCTCAACCCAGCGCAAGATTACTAATCTTGTGCAATTTGGGTCGCGAGCTTTAAGAGTGTTGGGGCTACTAAAACCCTTTTGAGAATATTCAAAATCAACCAGCAAACAAGAACGTACGCATGCGCATGGAGATGTTGCGAAGCAGAGTACCCTCCTTGAGAGTGTTGTGGCTGCTGAAACCCTTCTCAATCTCTGCCCGCGTGAGCTGCCCATCATGGTCCTCGTCAAAGTAAATAAACGCATCCACTATTATTTGAAAGGCCGCGTTGACGTCTCCTGTGCCAAGGCGAGACTTCTGCTGCTCAGAGGAGATTGGGTGGAAGGGAGGGGAAAGCCAGGAGGGACGGGAAGGGAAAGCCAGGAGGGAAGGCAGGAGACGCTGTCAGATACAAGATAGTGAGATGCTTGAGGCGCCTCAGAGATCGCCGAGTTGATGTCTCCTGTGCTAAGGCGTGGCTTCTGCTTTAAGGAGGAGATTGGGTGGATGGGAGGGAAGATATAGGAGACACTGTCAGGTCAAGGCTGGCGACTTGCGTGCTTGTGTGCACCGTGCATGATAGAGGTAACGCGAGGCAGGAAATAGTGTGAGGTTGGAAATAGAAGGGAGTATAAGGTGAGGTCGTACACTGTATGAAGGAAGCTTGTTGTCGGGTAAAAAAGGTAGGTAGGAGAGACACATACTCACAGATGCACACACCCACCCACCCACATATCGTTATTTTTGAGTCGACTCAAAAGCACATACTCAAAGATGCACATACCCACCCACCCACCCATCCACCCACCCACCCACCCACCCACCCACCCACCCACATATCACCATGATCGCATTGAAGCACACCACAGTAGCCTCCGCCTCCTCCCTAGCAGGGGCTGACCATTCACCAACCCACCCCCACTCACACACACACCTGCTCACTATCAGCCGATTCCAGCAGGAACACAATGCCCAGGCACAGCACAAACGCATTGAAGCACACCACTGTGTCCTCCTCTGTCGGAACAGACTCTGACCCTTCCCCATACGAAGTGTCCAACTCCGTCTGCTCGAAAATGGCCTTCAGCTCCTCTTCGCTCACTGTCACCTGCGATTGGCAGCGAAAAGAGATGAAATTGTGACACGTATACATTGCACTTTCAAGGTGTGTACTCTTTTGGTTGCTGTCACGGTGTCACCTGCCATTCTTAACTTGCCAGGGCCATACATGTAGGCACAGTAACTTGCCAGGCTCATACACAACACAATCTCACACACCACCTCACACACCATGAACACCTAACAGTTCTGACCGTTCTTACAGTTCTGCAAGTTCTGACCGTTCAGACAACTGTGCGAGTTCTGCAGGTTCTGCCTGAACGCACCTGCAGCGGTGCGAGCGCGGCCTTCAGCTCGTCTTTCCATGGACATGCCTTTCCACCCTCGGGTACCGCAGGTGTTTTGAGTGTCTCATATGTGTTTTTTCTTGAATTTCCTCAGCTGTTTTTCTTGAATTTCCTCAGAGGTGTGTTGTAGGTTTGACTCTTCTAATAACGTTCTGCGTAAACGCACCTCCAGCTGAGCGAGAGCGGTCTTCAACTCGTCCATTGACATGCCTTCTTTGCCCTCGGGAACTGCACACGCAATGCAAGGCGGCGAGATAAAGGCGGAGATGACAGTGATGACGGGGGATGACGGGGATGACGGTGATGCGGAAGGTGACGGAAGGTGACAGAAGGTGACGGAAGGTGAATAGGCAACCATTGAACAACGAAGACAACCGCGAGAAGAGGAAGCGATCGCGGAGATTAAATTCCGTAAATCAAGCTAACGAAATAGCGTACGGACGACCAAACACAGTTTCAAAACTGACCGGCCTCATCAGACTCCTACACCTCCCTACATTAAGAGCTCCGACCAAGCGTTGATTCGACGAAACATGACTGCGAAACCACGCGACGCCATGCGAAGCTAAGCGAAGCCGTTTCTATTGAGAGGCGTCATTTGAAGCCAATTTCATTGCAACTGATGCGCGTAATGCGCCTGATGCGCCTGATGCGCCTGATGTGCCTGATGCGCCTGATGCGCTTACCGATTTTGTCGTACACTTCTCGGAGATGCTCGAGAGCCGCGTTGATCCTCGGGAACTTGAGCACGAACGCGTCGAAGTTTTTCGGAACCTTCTTCACCGTCTTATGTCTCGCCGCTAACGCGTCAGTCATCCGCTTCTCCAGCCGTGCCGTCGATCGCGCGGAGTTCGACATGCTGACGTGGCGGCGCGTGTGTTCCGGACAGGGATCGTGGTCGTCGCGTCGCGTAGCGGGGGGTGAATCACACGTGTCGAGCTGTCTGAAGCAATTCTTATAGGATTATAAGAAAGGTTTATCGACCACACGTTCTGGAAAAGCACGAAAACGAAAGGTAATTTATCGTTCAATGCACTTTGATTTTAGTCCCGACTCGACCTCCCCCTGATCAGCCAGTCAGTCACTGCGTGTCAGCAGGCTAGCCAGTCCAGGTCTACCTGGTAATTCCCGTGCAGGGCGATAATGCACGGCCAAAGTCACCTGCTATGCTGTCACCTCGCTAACACAGCAGAGCTGTTTGGCTTTGCACGCTTCGAAGCTCCTCGAAGTAGCACTGCAGCCGCGATGCAGTTCTAGTTTCTAGTCCACGCACAGCTGTTGTGGAGGTCACGATGGGAGCAACTAGCCACTGATAAGAAGCTCGTCGCTCTTCTGTTCGAGTTCGTGTATCTCGAGAATATACCTCCAACAAGAGTTCGATCTGAAAAGGTCAAGTGAGTTTTTGTTCGGTTGAGAGCGTAAAATATGGTTTCTAGGACGGTAAGCTTCACAGAGGTTGAACCGACCGACTGTGGCTGTGGCTTTCACAGGGCAAATTGCTATCGCAAGATACCGTCGTTTCTTTCTGCGTGGAAGGTCTACATGCCGGAACTACTTCAATTTTGTAAGACTGGGAAAGTCGGACGAACCAGATCTGAGTTCTAATTACGGAAAGTTCGGTTCCAGTCTCAGATTCAGCAGAATGGATCTCGCTTTTTGGAAAAGAATGGAGCTCTTACGGAAGTTTAGTCAGGGAATCCACAAATGGTGCACTTCACTTGTCCTTTCCACCTACATAAACTGTAGATAGGTGCGTGGGAGTTTAGAGAGCACGCTCGACGGTGTCAGCATAACGTACTCGTTATTACAATGAGGGCTTGTTCAAGGAAGTCATGCACAGTCGGCCAGTTATTCATGCTGTCATGTATGTGAAACATTATTTCTAGATTAATTCAGCTTGCGGGTTGCGGGTTTCCAACTCCTCCATTCATGTCCGTCCATTGCGGTCTCGTCGTTTTTATCACGGTTCAATCTGGTGAAGCTCAAATTTGACTGCTGTTTGAAGACAGGTTTCTGACAGATTCAACTGCTGGTGTCTCAGGGGTTGCGAGACTTTCTAAGCTGCTAAATCCGTAAGGCGTGAAGGCGCGAGCAATAACACCATTTTGCGCGTTGGTAATGGATATCTAGTCTAGGTTGCTGGTCAGCTCCGTGCGCCAATTCGTGTTCGAGTCGCGTACGCTGGTCATGTTGTAAAGCATGAATCGAAAGTTCGACGACCGACCGCCTGTCGACAACGGGTGTTGACATTATTCTAACCATAATTCAACCAGATTAACTAACCAGTTGGTTAATTCTAATCGGTTTTCACTATGGCCAGCCGGATTCGCACGCTCCAAAGCCGCCAATTGGTCCGATTCAGTCATGTCGCAGTCAGCGCAGTCAACGCAAGTCTCCTGCTGCAATTTATCTCCCTTTGGCTCCTAAGCGCGTCGAGCGCCGTATACGGACACAGAAACGAGCGGGTACACGTGGCGCACAAGCGCCTGAGAGGCTCGGCAGCGTTGGGTGAAGCAGCAGCGTTGGGGTGGCAGGTGGACGCTTCCCGCGTCGTGCAGATCTCCATCCAGCCCCGGTAGGTGGCTCCGCACGGCCCCGGTAGGTGCCTCCGTACGGCCTCGGTAGGTGGCTCCGCACGGCCTCGGTAGGTGGCTCCGTACGGCCTCGGTAGGTTGTCAGTTTGACCCTTCCAGTAATCTATCAAGCCGCAGTGTTGGGGTGGCGTGTTTTGAGTCGACTCAAAACTCGACTCATTACACGCTTTTGAGTCGACTCAAAACTCCATCCAGCCTCGGTAGGTGGCTCCGTACGGCCTCGGTAGGTGGCTCCGTACGGCCTCGGTAGGTTGTCAGTTTGACCCTTCCAGTGATCTATCAAGCCGCAGTGTTGGGGTGGCAGGTTGACCCTGCCAGGGTCGTGCAGACCTCCACGTAACCTCGGTAGGCCTAGGTAGGTCCTTTCCTTTCCCACCGCCTCTAAGTGTAATCGCATCTCCCCCCTCACTGCCTTTCCTAGATTTCGCTCCTTATTTTCCCTCGCCCGTCCCCCCTTCCCACAGCTTCCCCGTCTTCCCTTCCTTCCCCTACCCCCGGCAGCGCGTTCGTGTACCACGGATTCCTCTCCCATGCGGAGTGTGATCACCTCATCGCACTGGTATGGCCTCCCTGCCTCCCCTTTCGTTTCCTCCTCTTGCTCTCCCTCACACACACTCCTTCTCTGTCTCTCCCATGCGAAGTGTGATCACCTCATCGCACTGGTATGGCCTCCCTGCCTCCCCTTCCGTCCCTCCCTCTTCTCCCTCTCACATCCGCACATCACTAATCTGCCTGTGTGGTACTGATTCACCCATGCACCCATGCACCCATGCACCCATGCACCCATGTTCCCGTGCCATGCTCCCGTTGGACCCATCCTACGCACCCTTGTGCCCATGCACAGCACGCTATCCGCCCATTCCATGCGCCTCCCCCATCACCCCTCTCTCCCCCCACTCCATACAGTTTCTTCTTCCACGCTACCTTCCCCCTCCTCGCCTCTCCCCGTTTGCCCCAGTTTTGAGGCGCCTCAAAAGTCGTTTTGAGGCGCTTCAAAAGTCCCCCCCCCTCCCCTTTTCATACAGTTGTTTCTTCCACGCTGCCTTCCCCTCCTCGCCTCTCCCCGAAACCCCCAGTCCCACCCCAAGCTGCTCAGCCCAGGCACGCAAGCCAATGCCACATATCTTCTGACGCCAAAAGAAATCCTCCCTGCACGCTGCTTCCCTCACCCCACCCTCCCCTCTCCCGCGTCTCGCCCGTTTGCCCACAGTCCCACCCCAAGCTGCTCCGCCCAGGCACGACAGCCAACGGCACCTTCCTCCGGAAATATCAGGTGAGTTGTGCGGTGTGGTGCGGTGCGGTGCGGTGTGGTGTAGTGATTCATTAATCGTTAAAAATATCACCCAAGCTGCTCCGCCCAGGCACGCCAGCCAACGGCACCTTCCTCCGGAAATATCAGGTGAGTTGTGCGGTGTGGTGCGGTGCGGTGCGGTGTGGTGTAGTGATTCATTAATCGTTAAAAATATCACCCAAGCTGCTCCGCCCAGGCACGCCAGCCAACGGCACCTTCCTCCGGAAATATCAGGTGAGTTGTGCGGTGTGGTGCGGTGCGGTGCGGAGTGGTGTAGTGATTCATTAATCGTTAAAAATATCACCCAAGCTGCTCCGCCCAGGCACGTCAGCCAACGGCACCTTCCTCCTGAAATATCAGGTGAGTCGTGCGGTGTGGTGCGGTGCGGTGCGGTGCGGTGTGGTGTAGTGATTCATTAATCGTTAAAAATATCACCCAAGCTGCTCCGCCCAGGCACACAAGCCAACGGCACCTTCTTTCGGAAATTCGAGGTGAGCTGTGCGGTGTGATGCGTTGAGGTGTGGTGTCACGCGGTGTGCGAGGGAAAAGGAGGGAATGTATGGTTGTGGGATACCATGTGGGTGATATATTGCGATGATGTCAATTACAAGAAAGTAGACAGTACATGGCTTTAGGGAGGTGACAAGGAAGGGGCTTCAGGTCGTTGATGAGAAAATTATAAAATCACATGCACCACCTAAGAACTTCTGAGTCAACTCAAAACTCGCCATTTGATGATGATCAATATAGCAGCGCCCAGTGACCCTGTGTGTAACACTGCAATCCCATGTCTATGCCGATCCCCATGCCCATGCCAATCCCCATGCCCAGCCCATGCCATGCCCCATGCCCAATGAGGGGTGTGGTGCTGTAAAAGAGTGTTAGGCCGTGTCAGTGTGTACCGTGGATTTGAGGTTCATGTGGTGTAAGTGAAATTGTTTTAAAATTCCTTCTGATGGCACACACAAAAATTGGGGTGTTCCGAGAATTGAACTCGGGACCTCTCGCACCCTAAGCGAGAATCATGCCACTAGACCAAACACCCACGTCACACTTGTCCCCACACTCACTACCATGCACATCCCCATCTCACCCACATGCCCACCCACCCCCATGCCCACCCAACCCCATGCCCACCCACCCCCATGCACATGACACACTAACCAGGACGAGCGCGTGAGGGCTATTGAAGACCGCATTTCATCGTGGCTCTTCCTCCCGCGCGGTAAGCCAAGAGAAGTGCTCCATTTTTTTGCTGTTCGAGCCTTGCCTTTCTAGCATGCCAGACTTTCACCTATCAAAAGCTCGTTTTCTATGCTCATGTTTCCAATCTTTCTTCTCCCTCCTGGCTCCTTACATCACTTCAGAGCCCACAGAGCCTCAGCTGATGCGGCACAACACGGGCCAGTATCAACTCACTAGCTTAACTTCTTTTTCCCCCACGCCCTCCACCTCAGAGCCCACGGAGCCTCAGTTAATGCGGTACAACACGGGCCAGCAGTTTGACGTTCACTACGACTACTTCCAACACAAGGAGGACCGGCAGGTGCTGCACCGCGCGGCAACCCTCATCCTCTTCCTCTCGGACGTGGAGCGGGGCGGCGAAGTCACTTTCCCCAACGGCAAGGTTGGTCAGAAATACTTGGTCAAACACCAACCATGCCTCCAGCCCTTCCCCTCCCTCCCACCCCCGTTCCTTGCTCCCTTCACCCCCCTAAACCCCCCCCACAACCCCATCCGTTACCTCTTGTTGATCCCAAATCCATTGACACGTTCCGTCTTTTCCGTGCCTTCCTACCATGGCTTCCGTTCGCTCCGTTTCGATCTCCTTCCCCCCCCCCCCCCCTCTCTCTCTCTCTCTCTCTCTCTCTCTCTCTCTCTCTCTCTCTCTCTCTCTCTCTCTCTCTCTCTCTCTCTCTCTCTCTCTCTCTCTCTCTCACTCTCTCTCGTGCGCTGCTCGATTCATTTTTCCACTTCTCCTCCAGTGCAATTCTGGATTCGATACTCCCATTGCCGCCCTCTCCTCCACCTTTTTACGCTTCTACGTCTCACTCCCACTGCACCCCTCTGCACTCCTTTCCACCTTCTCTCCCCCTGTGTGCGCCTCCACCTCTCCCCCTGTACATCGCTGTCAGCCTGAGCGCGAGCAGGACTTTGGGCCCGTCTCGGACTGCGCCAAGGGCCGCATTGCAGGTGAGGAGGGGGGGTAGGCGGGCTTAGGTGAAGAGGTGAGGGGGAGATGGGGTGAGGGGCGCGAGCAGGACTTTGGGCCCGTCTCCGACTGCGCCAAGGGCCGCATTGCAGGTGAGGAGAGGGAGGGAGAGGTGAGGAGATGTGGGGAAGGGTGAGGTGAGGCCAGATGAGGTGGAATGTTCAGCCTGAGCGCGAGCAGGTCTTTGGTCCCGTCTCAGACTGCGCCAAGGGCCGCATTGCAGGTGAGGCGACTTTTGAGGCGCCTTAAAAGTCGTTAGGTGAGGGGGCATGGCATGTAAGGCTGTGTGTCAGGTGGGTTAGGGAATGCAAGCAGGACTTTGGGCCCGTCTCCGACTGCGCCAAATGCCGTTTTAGTCGACTCAAAAGTCTCCGACTGTGCCAAATGCCGTTCGAGTCGACTCAAAAGTCTCCGACTGCACCAAATGCCGTTCGAGTCGACTCAAAAGTCTCCGACTGCGCCAAATGCCGTTTGAGTCGACTCAAAAGTCTCCGACTGCGCCAAATGCCGCATTGCAGGTGGGGGGGGGATGCGGTGTGGTGGGGATGCGATGAGGTGTGGTGGGCATCGCCCCCCTTGCCCATTGCCCCCCTTGCCCATGCCCCCCTTCCCCCTTTTACTGGTTTGTGTTGAAGCACTCTTATTCCATGCTGTACCCGTTGCTCTCTTCCCCAACCTCTCTCCTCCCCAACCTCTCTCTTCTCTCTCTCCCCAATCCTCTCTCTCCTCTCTCTCCCCAAACCTCTTTCTCCCTCAACCTCACTCTCCCCCTCCCCTCCCCCCCAGTAAAACCACGCAAGGGCAATGCGCTGCTCTACTCCCACCTCTCCCCCAACGGCTACAACGACCCCACTGCCTACCGGGAAGACTGCCCTCTCCCTTCTTGTCCCCCAACCTCCTTCCCCCTCGCCCCCTCCCCTTCCCCCCAGTAAAATCACGCAAGGGCAATGCGCTGCTCTACTTCCACCTTTCCCCCAACGGCTACAACGACCCCACTGCCTACCGGGAGGATTGCCCTCTCCTTCCTCCCCCCCACCCGTCACCCACTGTGGGGATGAGCTTGGGGGGGCTCTTTAGGGGGGTGAGTGGCGGCAGTGGGAACGGTGGCAGCGCTGGTGCAGGCAGCAGCACGGACGGCAGCGCTGGCGGTAGCACGGGTGGCGGTGCGGGCGGTAACACGGGCGGCAGGCTGGAAGCAAAGTGGACGGCGGAGAAGTGGGTGCACATGTTCAAGTACATGACGCGGCGGAGTCTTTTGGACTGTACTGACGAGCACCCCAACTGCAGCATGTGGGCGGCGGGCGGGGAGTGTAAGAGGAACCCCGGGTACATGGTGGGAGAGGGTGGGTACGTCGGGAATTGCCGCAAATCTTGCAAAGTTTGTAGTGAATAACTCGAGCTGTTAATGTGGATGAAAAGGGGTGGGAGGAGAGTGGGGAAAGAGTAGAATTGGTGGGGCGAGGTGGGGGTGGGGAGCGAAGGGCAGGTAGGGGGGACAGGGTGTATTTGAACGTGGTAAGTCAGTGATTGCCGAGCACGATGGAGATAATCCGTAGCGACCAGCCATATTAGCTACTTGTTGTTCCTTTATAGATGGTGGATACGTGCGCATAGGACGAGCCAATTTCAAGCACTAGTTCCCATTTCCCAGACCGCACCAAGATGGCTGATCACCACACAGAAAAGATTGAAGCAGATAGGGTTACGATGAGGCGAAACAAGAAGATTATTACAAGAAGAGTATGGCTCATAAGAGATTGAGGAGGCGGATCAACAGATAATCAACTGGGAAAGCTAAATAGCGGGGTACTTTTTAGGGACAACGAAGATACTAATCACCGAGATTCTTTGCACCGCACATGCGCGCGCACGCGTGAAATGATTGTTTCACTACAGTAACTATTTTTCAAGCGGGTACTGTAGGGCTGTTGCATTCGCCAAAACTGGACCAGGTTGTTTGAACACTTCAAACAGACGAGAGTAGTGTTTGTTTGTTTCGTTACACAACACGAGGTGGTTTTTTGTTGTTCATGCATGTGATTCCAAAGAAAAGCACTGGTTGGGGGAATGGTTCAGCTTTGCACTGTATTCACTCCACTGTAGTCCAAATTTTGGCCTTCCGATTTTTCGAGGGTCATTTGAAAGGCCTCTCTATTGGCTAGACTGTTCATAACGACCAGCCAATCAGCCGTCTTGCAGTCTCGCGCAGCTTTAGGAGATATCTCTGGAAGATATTAATCCTCTTGGCTTTTAGCTCATCGCCACCGTCAGATGCGTATTTTGCACGTACAGAAATGCTCTGCACGAGACGTTGCATCAGAAATTCCAGCCAATGACTCACCAAGCAAGCTTTCTGACGCCGGCAAAGCCAGCTTTCCGCCCAGTGCCGTCCGCTGACACCCGCTGCTTCCCTCTTTTCACCATGACCCGGGATGCACTGTGCGCACTTTCCCTTTCCGCCATGCGAGCATGGCCCACTTTTTCCCGATCTGTTCCGACCTCCACCAGCCTCTGTAGGGGGGAAGATTTGCGGGGAAGTTCTCACAGTTACAGCACGGGTTGAAGGGGGAAAAGGGGGTGAAAGAGATACAGTTCAGCTGGTGGGGTACTGTATTGAGGAGAATGGGTTGGTGGTGGTGGGATGGGATGAAATGGGTGGGATCAGCGGAACAGCCGTGTTGGCGCATGCATGGGTGGTTCGGTTCGGAGTCGGACGGAGCATGGAAGAAAGTCCGTCCCCCCAGCTCCACAATACTCATCCCCCTTCCCCCTTCCCCATCTTTCCCCTCGACGCATCGCGCAGTCCATCCCAAATGCGCACTTCCTTTCCAATCTGATGCCCGCGCGGTCAAAACTCCCCCGTCCCCCGTGAAGTCACCAGCCAATCCGGGCGATTCGCGAGCGCGACTTGTTTAAGCACTTTCCGCCCCTTCCGCACTTCCCCCCCCCTCCGCTCAGCAGTCCTTTCCATCCCCCCTTTCTCTCGATCTTCACCAGCCGAGTTCTTAGGGCGCATTTCAGGCCTCGTAACAAGTGACTTCCGAACAAGTTGGTCGTCGCACAGGGCCCAAGTTGTTACGAGGCTGAAAGTTTACCTCAGAACAAACAGGTTTCAGCACGATCAAGAAATTCGCACATGTACAGAGTTGGGTCGCAGTCAGTAATATGGCTCGTCGATTCACTGTCTGCGAAGGCCTACCAGGTCCATAAGCTGACGGCTTCACGAGCCATCTTTTTGTTGGTGCTGCCCAAAAATATTATAGGGGAAAGTTCCAACATAGAATTGGAAACAGCATGACAAACAGGCCAGCCTCTTGGCTTCGAAAGTCCCTTGAACATCAAACAGCCCGTCAAAATTATTTCACTAGCTAGAGGGTGACGAAACCAGGTCGCCTGCTGTCAGGTAGACAGTGCGCGACCGGAGAATCATGATCGCCAGCGTTCGTAATTCGGCCAGCTTTTAGCAAGAAGCTGTTACGAAGTTTTGGTCGCCACAAATCGTCAAAAGTAGCAGAAAATCGCAAAGACGTCGCTTGTTACGAAGTGGCTTGTTCGCAACAGCCTGAATTGCGCCCTTACAAATTCACCCCCCCTTTACAAATTCGCCCAAGGACCAGCATAGCGCGCCGACTGCCTTGACAGAGCCTCCCCCGAGTGCCCCATTTTCCGCGGAGCAGACGAATTTACACCTTCCCCTGAGCTGAGGCAGGTCCCCTCCTCTCCTTTCGCGGCGGAACACCCAGCCACGACACGACTTACGAAACCCAGCTGACGCTGGGACCAGTCCCTCTCCTCGTGACACTGCCTGCCAACCACCGTCTTTCATGACACGTCCAGACCAGAAGTCTTGATAAAGCCTCGCAGGTGTATTATCGAGCTCACTCTTGCGAAGCTCTTCAGTTGATCATCATCCCGCCAGAATATCAAGACAGAGCATCGAAGCCACCCAGCACCCAAAATCGCTCAGTTTATCTCCTTCCGAACCTGCAAGATAGCGCCTGAAAGCCATCCAAGAGCTTCACGAGACGCGGGTTCATTCGCGCTCGACGAAAGCGTAGAAAAAAATCCTTCGGCGATTTTCGCTGACGTTGTTACGGTATGGATGCGATTTCCAGCGAAGCGTGCTCGATGAAGTCGAGGGTCAAAACGCGGCCCGCCAGACACTACATCGCGCGATGGACGCCCGAGGTAAGCTCCTCGTGAGATTCTTGCATCAAGTTGCTGCTACAGCACCCCACATTGCGCTTGCCCAGCCGTGAATTCAAATTCGCATAGCGCTACACCCCATCCCACATTGCTTCTCATCTTGTCTTACCTTATCTGTTATATCTCGTCTTATCCCGTCGCGGTGCGCAGGAGGACGCGATTCTATTGGAGCACGTGATGCTGCACGGGACGAGCCAATGGGGGCTGCTGCAGCGCAGCAACCGCCTGCCGCTGCGCGACAACAAGGCGTGCTGCAACCGCTTCATCCTCCTCAAAAAGTGCGTCGCGAACCGCTCTGATCCTTTTGCAACTCCAAATTCCAGAAATGAAAATAATTGCATCGAAACTTGCTCATTCACTCGCAACGGTTGCGATTTTCTCCTCTCATCGACTCTTCCCCCCCCGCCGCCTGTTCCGCTCCTTGTTTGCAGGAAGTTCATCGAGCAAGACGGCTCATCCGCTGTGGCTCACGGCGCGTTCCCCGCGATGGGTCCCGATCCCGTCAGGTCGTCGGCTCCCGGCGGCGGCGCGCTCCCGTTGCCGCCGCTGACGCTGCCGCCGGTCGGCGAGCCGCACCACTGGAGCGTCACGGCGGCGGTTTCCGCGCTGCATTCCGCTGCCAATTATCATTCGCTTCGAAGCGGTAACCAGCAATCGCTACAGTCGCTTCGGAGCGGTAATGAGCACTCGCTTGGCAGTGGTAACCATCCTTCGCATGGCAGTTACCAGCACTCCCACCAGCATCACCTCTCGGCTGGTGGGTTACTGGCGTCTTCAACCACCTCGCCGCACTCAACCTCCCTCAACTCTCTCAACTCCACGGAGGCTTACTCTTTCACCGCAGCGCCGCTTCGGTTCTCCTCGCCGTATCAGCATCATCAGCATCCCAAGACCGTCTCTGGCGGCGGGTCCATCCCGGGGAAGACCGGCCCCGTGCCCGTGCCCGTCCCCGCGCCCGCGGACGCGTCTGCCCAGTCGCCGCATCACTCGCTGCTTGTCGACGCGATGCCGCCCCGGAATTCGTCGCCGCATCTCGTCGTCGACCTGACCGGCGATTGGGGTTTTACCGCCGCCGACGCCGCCGCCTCTTCTGCCGCCGCTGCTTCCGCCACCGCCGCTTTCGCCGCCGCCGCCTGCTCGGACAATTCGACCAGTCTCTCCGCAAACCCGACGCAAGCGGCGCTCACGCCCCATCACGCCGCATTCGCCACTTCCGCCGCGTTCCCGAGCGCGCAGCAGACAGCACGTTCCTCCACCGCGCTGTCTCCCTGCGCAGCTCCGCGGACCCCGCGGGGTCCGCAGGCATTGGCGGTGGCTGCTCCGCCAGGCGCGGGTACTCCCCATGATTCTCCCCCCCGCGTTGCTCCACTCGCTGCATCTTCCCCCGGTGCTGCTCCGTTTGCTGCTTCTCCCCGCACTGCTGCTCCCCCTGATACTCCGACTCCCCGCGGGGTCCAGCTGCGTCCTAGCGCCTCCACGGCTCCGCCTCCTCCTCCGCCTCTTGCTGCTTCCCCGGCTGCTGCTGCAGCAGAGGCCAACCGAGTCGATCTTGCAACCGCAGGCGCCTACGCCGCTGCATCTGCCGCCGCCGCCTCCGTCGCGTCTGCCGCCGCTGCTTATGTTTCTGGTGGGGGCGTGGGGGGCGTGGATGAGCGTGCGCGGAAGAGAGCGAGGATGATGGGACCTCGCAGGGAGGAAATGTGGGAGGAGACAACTACTAGACTTTACAGCGACGGCACCGAGATGTCGGATGAGTCCCCCCCACTTCCGCTGCACCAGCAGCATCAGCAACAGCAACGGAATGCCATGAACCATGCAGGCAATACTGTTCCCTCTTCGCCCGCATTGCCTGCTTCGTCTGAGGTGAACCCCTCAGCTGCCACCCCTGCTCATCCTGCTGTCCAGGTTGCCGATGCGTCGGGTGTTTTCACCAATGCGGGGTGCGGTCTCTCTGTTGGTGGTGCTGCTTTTGCCGGTCGAAACTGCGCTGGCCAGCTCGCTGAGAAGGCAGGTGTAGCTGATGAGTGTCGCGAAACACACTCGTCGATTGCGGACACAAAAACTGCTGCTGACGCTGTCCGCTGCTGCTGCTGCTGCTGGTGGCGGGCTATACGCTGGGGGTTCGGTGCTTGTGCCGGATTCAGAGCTTTTGGCGTGTCTGAACAGCCTCACATCGTGCCTGTCGTGGCCGGACCTGACTCTCCTGGATACTGAAGCTGGTGTGGGTAAGCCATCGGGATCTCCCTTCAAAGCTGGTGGTGTTGGTTACTCACCATGCATGATAGGGCGTTTGGGGGTGGAGATGGGAGAGTTGATTGATGGAAGCGTTGTTCCAAGAGAAGATGGTGAGGTCCCGGCATTGCGCCCAGACTTTTTGCTGGAGATGATGTCTTCAGGCTGATTTGCTTTCTTTTTGCCACAGGCTGGTGGCTTTCCTCTGTAAAGGCTGAAATGTTTATAATATAAGCAAAATAAGCTGGTACTCTGATTCAACATACCGTACTTCATGTAAAATTGGATTGCATGCGAACTGTACGGCGTTCATGTATCGCGTGTAGCGAGAGCACTTTGAACGCAAAGCGCCACGTCAGCAGCCGACAATACAACTTTGGTGACTAAGGGTCAACCCTGGGATTTGAGTTTGAACCTAGTCGCAGTTTTCCGGCGTTGTGCGTTGGCTATAGAATATGCAAGGTGTTTCCAAGTTGACCGTCCGGGCAGACCGTTTTCTCGAAAACAGCTCAAATGATACCGGAAAGCGGAATTTCGGGGTAAGAACCATACGGTATTCGCCCCAACGGAATGTCAGTTATCATGTATTTTCCGACATTCTCTTCTTGATCGGCTGACGTGGACAAGTTCATGAATCTTCATGTCGTCTCGGCCACATCCATGTGCCAAGCAGATATCTAGGTGGAGCCAATGCTTATTCCCCGAGCGCATCGCATTCTTCATCCCGAAGCGCAATGTCGCAATCTTCTTTTCCCAACTTGCTCTCGAAATTGAGTCCAGGGGGGTCCGCTCCATACCCCCCTCCTTATTGCCCCTCACTTTTCCGAATCTACAAATCCCCAAGAAATGCACAAACACAGCTGCTGGTATCATTACAAAGTTGTGTAAAATTCTTGCTGCTCAAACCATGCACCTTTCCAGGCTTCTTTACACCTCACTTTGATAAGCCAGGTACGGCATCGTGTGAAATGCGTAGGTTATTCGACGAGCAGAGACCTGCTCTGTTGCGACTGAAGAAGATTCCTGCACGAGGCAACTCCTGAAGAATCCCGTGGGAGATCTCCCGCTGAAGCTATCCTTGCATCACCCCAGATTCCCTGAAAACGTCACGTTGCTAGAATTCACATTTCGTTCGTAGAGAATTTTTATTACCTGCACGTCACCAAGAGCTCCGAGTTTGTCAAACGGACTTCGTAAAGTAGCTTTCGAGTCGTTTTTCAATCGAGTTGTGAGAATCCGAAAGAGGCCATCACGTGTTAGTAACCGCCGATGGGAAGGCGCGAGCTGAAGAGGGGTTTTTGGTATGGTTGTGTCGTATTTCTGATGTTACGTGGTAGTTAGCATTAGTAGTAGCCACCCCACATGGACACCAGCATTACTGTAAGTATTGGGCATTTTAGTATTAGTCTTGGGGGGATTAGTAGCCAGATATTACTGAGTCTTACGAGCACCAATTCTCTTCAACTTGAAGTTCGGCCTCGTGGCTCGAAATGAAGCGCGGCCAACCGATTCAGCCATATAGGAGCAGCGGCAAGAATCTGAACCCCAACATTCATTCTAGTAACGAAAACGGGGCCTCCAGAAGCGGGTATCATCATGCGCCGCCGGAGACCTGGAGAGGAGGCCCACGCCTGGTTCCCAGGGACACTCTATTTTTACCCCCAGGAGCTTCTGTTACTGGTGATACTCCTAGTCCCACTGCTGTTGCTTCCACTACGCGTAGCGGAACTCGCGCCGCTTGGAGCGGCGAAATGCAGGCGGCACCTGGCATGCTGACGCGCAGCGGAACGAGCAACAGCGTCTCAACGGTCGGAGCATGGGGGAGACTCTCAGGGGGTGGTTTCAGCGCAGGCGGAGGCATTGTCGGAGGCTCAGGGGGTGGTTTCAGCGCAGGTTTTGGGGGAGGCGGAGGCTCAGTGGGAGGGATGGGCGGAGGCTTAAGCGGAGGCCCAGGCGGAGGAGTGGGCGGAGGATTGGGCGGAGGCTCGGGCGGTGGCGCAGGAGTGGGCTTTGGCGGAAGCTTTGGCGGAGGTTTTGGTGGAGGCTTTGGCGGAGGCTTTGGCGGAGGCCCACTGAGCGGAAGCGTTGGCGAAGGCGCAGGGCTCTTGGGGAGCGCCACTGAGATCAACGCACCGGCCCGGAGTGTGCTGTTGCCTTTTGAGTCGACTGAAACGGCCCCTGCTGCTGTGCCCCTGGGATCGCCGCGATGGTATTCCGGCTTTGGCGGTGGCCGATACGGGGACATTCCCCCGGAGCAGTTCCTCCGATGGACCAACGAGGTGAGGCGTGTTTTGAGTCGACTTACTAAGAGGCTTCCTTTTGCGTATTTGAGTCGACTCAAAGCAGCAGCAGCAGCGGCGCCAGACAGTGAAGTCGGCTGCAGCTGCTTCACACGTTCCTTGATCGTCTCCCCCTTCCCCCATCTCCCCATCCTCCTCCCCCTTATCCCCTTCCCTTATCCCTTTCCACAGGAGGACAGGGTGTTGCTGCGTCACGTCACACGCTACGGCACGCGCAACTGGGGCCTGCTGCAGCGAAGCCGCTCGCTGCCCTTGCGCGACAACAAGGCGTGCTGCAACCGCTTCATCCTCCTCAAAAAGTGAGTCGCACCGCACTGCACCGCGCCACTATTCGTCTAGTTTTCTTTAAGAAACGTTGTTTGGGCTGGAATGCAAAAGCAGGTGTCACCAATCAAGGACACTTCTTTGTTTTGTTTTGTTTTGTTTTGTTTTGTTTTGTTCTGTTTTCTTTCTTTCTTGCTTTCTTTCTTTCTTTCTTTCTTTCTTTTCTCCGTTTTCCCTGCCATCACCAATGCATCATGTCATGCCACGTGTCCCATGCTCTCATGTCATGCCACGTGTCGCAAGCTCAGGAGGTTCCTGGAGAAACACAAGTCGCAAGCTACAGCTTCAGCCACAGCTATGGCTACAGCTATGGCTACAGCAATGGTTACACAGATGCAGGGTGGGGGAAGCGCCACACAGCTACAACCTCAGACGGCTGCTGCTACAGCTGAGGCTGGAGCGAGTCAGGCAGAGCTACAGCCTGAGACGGCTGCTGCTACAGCTGGGGGTATCCGAGTCACTGAGCTCGTGAATACTCCTCTTCCTAAGAATGTTTTTGCAGCTCCAAGCGGTGCCACAGCGGCATCGCCAGCTGTAGCACCGTCAGGTGCAGCTACTATTGCTACAGCCGTTCCGACTGAGCCTGCCCCAGCCACGACAGCTGCTGCTACAGCAGCAGCAACACCATCTGATGCGGCAGCAGCAGGTGCAGCTGCTGCGTTCGCAGAGGAAATTATGCACGACGGAGAGAGAAGAGGGGCCAGAGAGGATGCAGGGAGGGAAGGGGAGAAGTCAGGGGAAAAGTCAAGGAAAAGGGCCGGGGAGAGGGCAGTTGGAGGAGGGACAGGGCAGAAGCAAGGGGTCAGGGAAGGGAAAGTTGAAGGGGAAGCGGAAGGGACAGGGGAAGAAGAAGTTGAAGGGGAAGCGGAAGGGGCAGGGGAAGGGGAAAGGGCGGCGCAGAAAGGGGCTGGCGTGGCGCTAGAGCAGCAGCTGGCAATGCTGTTTGAGTTAGACCATGGGTGGGACAGAGGGGGAGAGGTGTACTCTATAGACCAGGGGTGGGACAGGGACAGAGGGGGAAAGACACACACCGTGCACCAGCAGTGGGACGGGGGGGAAGACGCACACTCTCTGGATGTCCCTGCTGTGGCTGCTGCTGGTGGTCCGTCGTTTTCTGCTCCAGCTGCTGTTGCTGGGCGGTTGAGTGGGGTGGTGAGCGGTGGAGATGCTGCCAGTGACGCTGCAGCTACTGGCGTGGATGGTGGGGGGTGCAGTGAGGTGCTGGACGGTGGTGGAGTGGGGTTAGGGGACGGAGGTAGAAACGGACATGCAGTAGGGACGGGGGATGGGGAGAGGAAGCGGAAAGTGCCTCTTGGTGGGTTTGATGGGGCCATGCGGTCATTTTCAGACCTCTACCCCTTGTTTCAGCAGCAGCAGCAGCAGCAGCAGTTGAAGGTCTTGGAACCTCGTTTTTTTGAGACCGAGAGGTGGTGGGAAATGCAACAGCAGCATCAGCAGCAGCAGCAGCAGCATCAGCAGCAGCAGCATCAGCAGCAGCAACAGCAGCAGACGTTCATTTCTCTTGCTGAAGCAGCCCAGCAGCACCCAGCAGCACCCTGGACGTCCGTCTCCCACGCCAGCAAGTCAATGTCTCATGCCACCACCCCCACTTCCCACGCTGCCACCTCTCCTTCTCATGCTACCTTTGAGTCGACTCTAAACCGGACGCCCATTTGCCTTCCCCAAGCAGCACCCTGGACGTCCGTCTGCCACGCCAGCATGTCAATGTCTAACGCAACCACCTCCACTTCCCACGCTGCCACCTCTCCTTCTCACCTATGCTACAATGATGGATGTGACCTCTCAGCAGGTGGCCCCTGCTGCTCCCCCTGCTCCTCCTGCTCCTCCTGCTCCTCCTGCTCCTCCTGCTCCTCCTGCTTCCCCCTCTGCTACTGCCACTGCTCCTGATCTACCCGCGGCCACCCAAGCCATTCCCTCAGCAGTAGACGAATCCCTTGTAGGGGCGAGCTCACAGCAGGTAGCAGCAGCAGCTGCTGCCACTGCTGCTGTTGCTCCACCCGCGAAACCCCCGGCCATTCCCTCAGCAGTATACGAATCCCTTGTAGGGGCGAGCTCACAGCAGGTAGCAGCGGCTATACTGGCGTGGGAGGGGACAGGGTCCCTTCTAGAGCAGAGGAGAAGGGAAGAGAGGCGGGGAAGGGCTTATGAGACGGCCCAGCAGGTGTTGCAGGGGAAAGGGGCGGGGCTCGAGCAGAGGGAAAGGGAAGAGAGGCGGGGAAGGGCTTCTGAAGGTCCGCAGCGGTTGTTGCAGGGGACAGGGGTGGAGCGGGAGCAGGGGGGAAGGGAGGAGAGGCGGGAAAGGGAGGGGTTGTGGGGTGGTGTTTGGGGGGAAGGGACTAGGAGTGCGAAAGGGAGTGTTGGGAGGGAAGGGACAATGAGTGCTGAAGGGAGTGGTGTTTGGGGGGGAGGGACTAGGAGTGCGAAAGGGAGTGGTGGGAGGGAGGGAGTGGGGGTGATGAGCGTCGGTGATGCACGAGGGATCCGCGGGTGGGCAGGGGATGGAGCGTTGGGAATGGAAGGGCAAACAAGGGCCAATCAAGCAGGTGAGGAACGGAGGGCGCACGAGGAAAGGAGAGAGGAGGCACGGAGGGAGGAGAAAAGTTGGGAGGAGGAGAGACTGGAGGGGACATGGCAGTGGGAGGGAATGGGGTGGGCGCAGGTGGGAAGTGGGGGGGGGAGGATAGGGGGGGGAAGCATAGGGGGAGGAAGGCTGTGGAATTCAGTGCATGGGGGCCAAGCTTGGACTAGAGCCGTCAGTGGTGCAGAGAGCAGAGCCTTGGGACAAACGCAAGAGCCCACTCAGCAACAGGCGCCTTTTGAGTCGACTCAAAAGTCAACTCCGTGGAATTCAGTGCATGGGGGCCAAGCTTGGATTGGAACCGTCAGTGGTGCAGAGAGCAGAGGTTTGGGACAAACGCAAGAGCCCACTCAGCAACAAGTGCAGGAGCAGGTGACCCAGCACGCGCTGCAACAGCAGGTGCCCCAGCACGCGCTGCAACAGCAGGTGCCCCAGCACGCGCTGCAACAGCAGGTGCATCCTAATGAAATGCAGCGGAACCAGGTGTCACAAGGGGTGCAACACAATCAGGTGCCGGATCAGGTGCGAAACCAGGTGCGAAATCAGGTGCCGCTTTATCATGTATTGCATCCAGCACAGCTACATGTGCAGCAGAACACGCAACCTCAGGAGTCGGATCCGGAGGTGTATCATCCCCACCAGTGGCAGCAGCAGCAGCATCTGCAGCGTCAGCATCAGCAGCAGCAACAACAGCAACAGGAACGAGAGCAACAAGAGCAGCAGCAGCAACATCATCTGCAGCAGCAATTACATCAACAACGACAGCAGCAATATCAGCAATGGCATCACCAGCAAAACCAGCAGCTTCAGCAGCCACACCAGCACCAACGTCTGCAGAAGCATCAGGCAATCCAAACAAAAGGCCAGCTCCCACAAATAGAGCCCAATCAAGCTCCTGGGACAACTTTGATGAGGCATTCTCAGGAACATTCTCGGGAACCAGACAGGCAAAGCGAGCTTCCGACAACCCGAGTAGAGATGAGAGTCTTGGAAGGCTTGCCTTCCCCCCCCGGAAATCACCCTCCTCGTTCCTCATCCTCCCATTTAGACTTCCCAATCATTCCTAGTACAACACTTGATACACCTCTCCTCCGCCCAAGTTTTTCCTTACCTATTCCAATTAATTATCAAATTGCACTTCCACATAATCCCCCAGCTCCATCTGCTATCACTCATCCCTCTCCTCATCTCCACGTTCGCTCATGCGGGCTCCTGGCCTTGCCAGAGGATGCTCTTGCTAGCATGCTCTCAACTATTGCATGCGGGAGTGATGTTAATGCCATCATTGGCAATGACCTTGACTGGTCAATAGTCGCTGACACTTACAGTAGTGATTTGACAGGGTGGGTTGAAGACGCCGAAGGATAAGGTGACTTTGTGATGCCTGTGATGAAACCATTGTATATAGTGTTGTCACAAAGATATTGATACCTGATTCAGTTTTTTGGTTGTTGGTGATGGGATGGGAAACGGAATTGCCAAAAGCGGTCACAAACAAAAGGGGAATGGGTGACGACAGCGTCCACAGTCGAGGTTTGTTGACCACAATTCTCCCGAGTTTCTGGGAGCTGCGTTACAGCACAGCTGTCTTGTCACGTGGACAGCATTTCGCTGCAACCAAGGGACAACTACTAACAAATTATATTTATCCGTCTCCCATGACCAAGCGCCAAAAAATGATTGTGCACGCAAAGACCGTCCATTACGTCAGCAACACGAATCCAATGAGCTGGCGGCAGTCCCTCGATCACGGGAGCTTGGTCATCCTTCATCATGCCCGTCCGTGAGCGTTCGAGTTGTATCTTTGGTTGTCTGTCACATGACATTTTTGCTGATACTGTAATCGCAGGCGTGGGTTTTAAAACCGTGCTGTTTGACTGGATGGAGCCTTTTTCAGGCCGAATGGACGATTGCAACTTTTACCACCACTTGGCAAAGACACTTCCATTTTTCTTTGGCTAAGTACGCAGTGCACCGAAAGTTGCGCACCGCAGAAAAAGCGCAAACGAAGTGAAAATTCTGACGAGATCATCCACCCGCACGCGCCCCAGAGGCCATTGCAGCTGCTGCAAAGCAACATCCCCCCCTTCCTCCCCCCCCCCGCCAAACCACCTTTGTTGTTCCATTCAGCTGGCAAGTCCCAACAACACTTGCGTCCTGAGCAAAGAGAGTGCTTGCTTGCTTGGTCCACTGACAGACACACAAGCAGATGCAGTGCATAGTATAAGGGCGTGGGCAGCGCGTTCATTTTCCCCACTTTTACAAAATTTTGACGCCCGTCGAATCTGGAGGTTACTGTAGCTTTTTTGCACCGCTTAGCTTTTTTGCACCGCGCTTCGTCCAAATTTAGGCACAGAACCCGCCACACTTTTGCCAAACCGCCCACCCAACAAGGTAACCCTGTGCCTCCGAATTGAAGGTGGCAAAAATTCGCGCACACCAGACACTCGAGTGGGTCTCGGAGGTTTTGACCTGGTGGATCTGGCTACGGGGCGCGGTAGGAATCTATATTTGTGAACCCTTGGATTTGCGAGGGTCGTACGCGCTTGACGAAGTCGTGGTGCGGTTTCGCCGCGTTTTCACACGCTTTCTCAAATGATGCGCGGGTTGTTCGCGGACGTTGTGGGTACGTGTTTTGTTCGGTTGACGGCACGGAAAACAGCCACAGTTCATCCACTGTATACTCCGTCGTGTCCACGCATTACCCTAAATCGGGGTTACAAACCGCTGAATGAGGTAACTGTTTCGGGCTAAGCCAGGAAAATGAACGCGCTGCCCACACCCTAAACGCACGCAGAAAATACGGTCCCATCAGGATCTTGCAGTTTCGATGACCTGTTCTGTTAAGCATGATGTCATAGGCGCATAAACACACCCACAAGTCCGCACAAGCAGCCAATCGAATGTCAGTTTTGGGTGGTTGAGTGCTGCGAATGGCAGGCACTCCGCGACCACTCTGTACAGTGCAGCACGGAAAGTCTGCCTGTATGCCATTGCCAAGCGTCAAGCTAGAGCCTGCACATGGGAACGATGCGAAGCAATAAATGCCTCCAGCTCCTTTCAGTGGCAGCAAGAAAGCCCGAACACCGAAAAGAGCCGCTACACGTTCGTACGGCAGACACAGCTTCTCCCAGCAGCCGAGATGCCGATGGGTTGACCAGCCCGAGTCGCCTCGCCACGTACTGGACTGACTCAACTTGTTTTTTCGAAAGCACGCTCGCAGCATTACACAATCATCGTCCAGTTCCAAAGCTTTGTCCGGGAATAACACTGCCGCAGACAGACTGCTTTCCTAACCGTGCTGTTCGATGCCTGTCACAGGGTGTCAGCCTGTACAACTAGCAGCCTAGCCTCAGGTGGAACTCGCCGAGCCGCGTCCCTGAGGTCCTCGTCTCGTCTCGCTTGCAAGTCATGCTTGTGCGATGAAGCACGGGGAGGAATTTCGTCTCATGCTGCGCACAAGAACGGACGTCTGCTCAGCCTCGCTCTGAAAGAAGCCACCCTATCGCTCTCGTTTTCACCACGGAAAGAACTGCACTGTCTAACTCTCGAACTGTCAACTCTATCACACCGCCGCGCGACCACACTGTTAAGTAGCAAAAGCCACCTGAACAAGCACCATGGTGTGACGCTCATGGGCAATTTTCAAGCTTGGTCGCTATGTGCTCCGCACCCTCCACTCAGCTTGCTCACTCAGATGATCCCTAGATCCTTCCAGCCCGCTAAAAAATCCGCAATAGATCCTTCCAGCCCGCTGAAAAATCCGCAATACCAGAGGCTTTGAAGCATCTCATAGGCTTTGTCAACGAGATGCAAATTGTTGCCGGCTGAAGCTCTGCACGAATTAACCCGAGTAAAGCTCTGGGAGTCTTCAGTATGGCGGCGCTTGAGTTGCCGCAGTTCACATGCCTCGCGTGCGGAGCTCGCTTCCGCTCGCTGCAGGCGCTCGGCGGACACAAATCCGCGCACAACGGGGGGAACAATACCACAGGGGGGGGCAACAGGGGCGGCGGTAAAGGGGGAAGTGGCGGAAGTGGACGAAGCTTCACTCTGCGCACCCCCAACCAGTGGCTTCCGACAGTAGGCGGGGGAGGAGAGCTAATACCAATGCCCGAGGAAGGCGGCGGAGCCACTAGCACTGCCACCAAGTGGGGGTCTTTTCCAGTCAACTACGCTAAACTCAAAGAGGAAGCTTGCGCGCCAAGTAGTAGCAGTAAACGTGTCCGAGACTTAACCTCAGCACCTCCGGCGGCTGCAGCTGCTGCTGCTGCCGCACCTGCCGCTGCTGCCGCTGCCGCACCTGCCGCTGCCGAACCTGCTGATGCTGCTGCTGCTGCTGCTGCTGCCGCTGCCACTGGTTCCGCTGGAGGAGCGGCATTCGTTATAAGCTCAAAATGGGGAACTGTTCGTCAACGGGTGCAGCAGCACCCTTGTAACGAGATCACTGTTCCAGCATCTGATTCTGCTGCTGGTGCGGATGCGACTGGTGTTGGTGCTGGTGCTGATGCTGCTGCTGTTGGTGCTGGTGCTGATGCTGCTGCTGTTGGTGCTGATGCTGCTGCTGTTGGTGCTGATGCTGCTGCTGTTGGTGCTGGTGCTGATGCTGCTGCTGTTGGTGCTGGTGCTACTAGTTCTACAGCTAGAGTTAATGCTGTTCTTGCTACAGCGCTGATGCTGGAGGAACGATACAGCACAGCAGAGAACCAGCTTCGCTGGCTTTCACGCCTCTTCCCATCCCAACTGCCACCAAAAGTAGACGCCTCCCCTTGTTCCCCCCTACAGTCACCAAGAAGACCCGAGGTTGCACACGTGGCACCTGCTGACGTGTTAAGGACACCCGCTGACACGTGGCATCCATCTGCCAGCTCAGCACGGAAGGGATCGTGGCGCATGTCGCCACCCAGCGCCACGCAGGCGTATCAGTCAAGGCTGCTGCAGAACGCCACGTGGCAGGACAATCGCTTCTCATCCATGCCACCTGGACAACCCACCGCGACCAACCCTGCGACAACTGAGAAGCCAGCTCATCCTGCTACACCTGCCAACACCGCATCAGCCAAAACAGCCGCTGCTGCAGCCGCTGCGTCAAGCCAGTTGCACTGCGTGCCCTCTGAACACCTCTTCAAGCCCGCTGAACACCTCTTCAAGCCCTCTGAACACCTCTTCAAGCCCTCTGAACACCTCTCCAAGCCTTCTCAACCGTTGACTCACTCTCATTCCTCCCAATCTCCCTCCCAATTGCTCTCACAACCGCCCAACCACCTCTCATTTCTTTCTTCTGGCAGCCTGCACCTTCCGTCCAGCCGCATGCCTCCTCTCTGGCAATGTGACTTGAGGGTGGAGGGAAAGACAACAGCAGCAGCTGGAGAAAAAGCAGTAGCAGCAGCATCAGTAGCAGCATCAACTGCAGCAGCAGCAGCAGCAGCAGCAACGGCAGCGGCAACGGCAGCAGCAACGGCAGCGGCAACGGCAGCAGCAACGGCAACAGCAGCAGCAGCAAGGGCACCCCCATGGATGCGCCTATGGTTGCTGCAGCGACAGGCACTCTCCGCCCTTGCTGAGTCACCATCCAGCCACACACCTGCCCTGTCTGACACGACAACATCCATGCTTGAGCCGACTCGAAACTCGGTATATTCCCCCCTGGCTGCTACTGTCCACCCATTTCCGTCCGCTCCACCATTCCCATCCGCTCCACCATTCACCAGCCCCGATAGCGCTGCTGATTCCTTTATGATGATAGCTCTCCAGCCTCCAGCCAATCAGCTCAATCCGCGGCCTTTCCCACGTCCACGTCAGCAGGCGGTGGAGATACCCACGTGGCAGCTGGAGGCACCTTCCTGGATGCTTCGTGATGCTAAGGCACTGAGAACTCGCACATGCGTGGTCGAAGAGTCGTCTGGTGGTGCAGCTGGTAGCCAATCCGCAGCTGCCACGTGGCATGGGATGGAGGACACACGGATTGGAGCAGGGGGATGGAGCAGTGGTGGTGGTGGTGATGGTAGCGGTGGTAATGCTGGTGCTGGTGCTGCTGTTGGTGGTGGTGGTGGTGGAGTGAGGGAGAGAGGAGGGCGAGAGGCGGAGAGCAGCGCAGAGCACAAAGAGAAGATAAAGATGATGACGAACGAGTTTATGAGAGAGATGGAGAGGAGGAGGAATAAGAGGAGGAGCAGCGATTGTTCGAGGGAGGAGGAGGATGAGGAGAGGAGGAGGAGCAGCAGCAGGGGTTCCCTGAGCCAGTCTCTGCCGTCATCAAGGAGTCTTGAGGCGTGGATGGAGGCCGTGGGGATGAGACGACCCACTGCTCTCCAACCAGCTGCTCATGTTTCCCAGGCAGCTTCTCATGCTCAGCTGCCCCAGACAAGTACCCTCCCTGTTGCTCATGCTGCTCCTTCACCTCCTGCTGCTGTTCCTGCTGCTCCTGCTGCTCCCGCTGCTGCTGCTGCTGCTGCTGCTGTTGCTGTTAATACCATAGCCCAAGCTGATAACGTCTGGGTAGGAAAACCCAAGGGGGGCGGAGGGAGCAGGGAGTTGGAGAGGCATATGGAGGAGGATGAAGCTCATGGGGGCGCTGCTGCTGCTGCTGAAGTGCTGCTGGGATTAGGAGAGAGGGGCTTTAATGGAGGAGAGAGGGGCTTTAATGGAGGAGAGAGGGGCTTTAATGGAGGAGAGAGGGTCTTGTATGGAGGAGATAGGAGTGGGAGCAGTCTGATTCGACTCAAAAGGCGGTTACTGCTGCTGGGATTAGAGGAGAGGGGCGCACAAGTGGCAGAGGTGGAGAGGGAATTGATCGAGGGAGGTGCGAGTAAAGCAGATGGAGCGACATTTGGTGGAGGTTCTGGTGGTGGTGGTGGTGGTGGTGATGGTGGGAGGAGGGAGAAGTAGGTTCAATTTGAGACGTCTCAAAACATCTCTTTTATCACGTGGTTCTGGTGGTGGTGGTGGTGAGGGAGGAGGAGGGAGAAGTAGGTTCAATTTGCACGTTGAATGGGCTAGCAGCAGCGGTGCTGCTGGTGGTATTCGCAGCAACAACCGCAGCCGGAGCAGTAGTGACGGTTGTGGTGTCGATTGTGGTGGTGGTGGCGGTGGCTCTGAAATCAACAGAGGTGGATGCAGAAATGAAGGCAAGTTTACTCTGGAGCAGCAGATTCAGGAGATGTTGGATTCTCTACCTGTTGCTCCTCCTCTCTCCCGCAACCACACACTACCTGCTCCTCCTCCTCATCGTGCTGCTGCTTTGCCTGCTGCGGCCCAGGTTATTGCTACTACTGCCAGTGCTCCCCCTGTTGCTCCTACTGCTATTGCTCCACCTGCTGCTCCTCCCTCCGCTTCTCCAACTGCTGCAGCAAATTCTGCTGCCGATGGTGCTGCTGGTATTTGGACTACTGCTGCTGGTATTAGGACTGCTGCTGCTGCTGATGATGGTGCTGCTAGTATTCGGACTGCTGCTGCTGCTGATGATGGTGCAGCTAGCATTCGGACTGCTGCTGCTGCCGAAGCAATTGCTGCTTCAGCTGGCATTGGCAGGGCATGGGGAGATAGGGCGGAGGAGCTGGCAGCTTTTGAGGCGCCTCAAAAGGCATGGGGAGAAAGGGCGGAAGCCCTCCTCCTCACCACATTCCACACAGATAGGGCGGAGGAGCTGGAAGCTCAGAGCAAATGCAAGGCTCGGCACGAACCAAACCAAATGGAGTGGGAAGATCAGAGAGGAGATGAGGGTAAAGGAAGATCTGGCGAGGGAAGACAGAAAGGACTGGGGGAGAAGAGAGATGGGAAACTGGAAAAAGGAATGGAAGAGGGAGAAGAGGGAGGGAGGAGATGGAAGCAGATACTCTGGAAGGGGGACAGGGAGGAAGAGGGGTCTGATACAGCACTGACAGAGCAGTCAGAGCGTACAAAGATTGTACTTGATGCAAGTGATGGGATGGGCACTGGCGAATACGGCGGCTGCGGTGGGGATACTGTAGAAATGGCTCTGGGTGTAGATCTTGTAGTTAAACAAATTACCTTGGACCTGTCACTACACTTGTAAATACCATAAAAACTACTTTAAAAATATAGTTCCGTTGTTCACACAGACCCGAGCCTCAACTTGCAAAGGCAATACCAAGACAAAGTCTTGTCGACTCCCACAGCCGAGTTTCCATGTTATGCTTGAGCTGAGGGACTGCAGAAGCATCACGTTCAATTCGAAAGACGATCATATCGTACATACCCCAGTACAACACAAACCACAGCACAGCACTTCCTCCCAACCCAAATAGCTGGAGTAAAAGGAAAATACCCTTGCCACACTCCACTCCTCTTCACCGCACTCCACTCCTCAGCAAACCCCGCAGCTCTTGCGGCAGAAGCCCAGCTCATACTGTGTCTTCCCCGTGCCTTTCATGTACTTGGGATTCCTCTCACACTCCCCTGCTCGATGTACCACGCCCTTCTTCACCGCACTCCACTCCTCAGCAAACCCCGCAGCTCTTCCGGCAGAAGCCCAGCTCATACTGTGTCTTCCCCGTGCCTTTCATGTACTTGGGGTTCCTGTCACACTCGCCTGCTCGATGTACCACGCCCTTCTTCACCGCACTCCACTCCTCAGCAAACCCCGCAGCTCTTCCGACAGAAGCCCAGCTCATACTGCGTTTTCCCCGTGCCCTTCATGTACTTGGGATTCCTCTCACACTCGCCCGCCCGCGCCCAGTCGCCACAGTTCACATCATCGTCCTGACACACGTGCGGGTCACGCAAGGACACACATGGAAGAAGAGTGAGGGGGGTGCTGAGCGTGTGGTTCTTGGACGCATGAGCGTGCACGCCCACCCATACCCACAAACACCCACCCACCCACCCACCCACACGCGCCCGCGCCCACGCCCACGCCCACGCCCACGCCCACCCAACGCCCGCACACGCACGCAGGCACGCACGCATACGCGCCCGCGCCCACCCAATGCCCGCACCCACACGGGCGCACGCACGCACGCACGCACGTGCGCACACACACACGCACGCCCGTGCACACACACACACACACACACACACACACACACACACACACACACACACACACACACACACACACACACACACACACACACACACACACACACACACACACACACACGCGCGCACACACGCACACGCACACGCCCACGCACACGCCCACACGCACACGCACACGCGTTCGGGTCGGTGAAAAAGGAACATGAAGGATGCACACACCCACAGCCAGCAACAGCACCATGCTCAGCACACACTACACTACACTCCTCCTCACCACATTCCACACCATATGCTACCTGGCACACGTCCGGGTCACGGAAGGGCGGGTCAAAGGAGTCAACGTGGATCCACTTGGTTGCGGACCACTTCTCCCCTTCGATCACAGGGCAGCCTGAGTGCAGCGAGGCCGTGTCAAAGGAGCCGTCAGGCTTCATGCTGAAAAAGAGGAGTGCGGATCCCTTGGCAGGCTTCACTGGGAGACGGAGTTGTGGGAAAGCGGGAGCGGAAAGGGAAGAAGAGAAAGGGGGGTGCTGAGTTTGCGATTCGTGGCACGTGGCAGAACCACTGAAGGGCGTACTGGAGAAGGGCGGGTCAAAGGAGTCAACGTGGGTCGACTTGGTTGCGGACCACTTCTCCCCTTCGATCACAGGGCAGCCTGAGTGCAGCGAGGCCGTGTCAAAGGAGCCGTCTGGCTTCATGCTGAAGAATAGCAGTGCGGATCCCTTGGCTGGCTTCACTGTATCGGGGATGAACATGGGAGTGGGGGAAAAGGGGAGGCAGAACGGCGGGTCAAAGGAGTCAACGTGGGTCGACTTGGTTGCGGACCACTTCTCCCCTTCGATCACAGGGCAGCCTGAGTGCAGCGAGGCCGTGTCAAAGGAGCCGTCTGGCTTCATGCTGAAGAATAGCAGTGCGGATCCCTTGGCTGGCTTCACTGTATCGGGGATGCACATGGGAGTGGGGGAAAAGGGGAGGCAGAAGGGCGGGTCAAAGGAGTCAACGTGGATCCACTTGGTTGCGGACCACTTCTCCCCTTCGATCACAGGGCAGCCTGAGTGCAGCAAGGCCGTGTCAAAGGAGCCGTCAGGCTTCATGCTGAAGAATAGCAGTGCACTGCCCCTGGCTGGTTCCACTGGGTGTTGGGGAGAAGCGGAATGCAGAGATGGGGAAGTGAGCAAGGGAAGGGGAAAGGGGAAAGGGGAGAGAAGGGGAATGCGGGGGGGGGGTTGGGAGGGGGTGGGTGGTGCTTAGTTTGTGGTTAGAGACGTCTCAAAACACTTCTTCAAACACGTGGTGCTGAGTGTGTGGTTAGTGGGTATGCACACACACATGGCAGGGCTCACGAAAGGGAGGGTCAAGGAGGGATGTGACAGCTGTTAAGAGTGCACACGGGTGCAGGCTGGGATGTATGGTGAACAAAATGCCATGATACCACATCCTGGTGCTATGTCACCTGACCCTCATGCCATGCCATGCCATGCCATGCCTTGCCATGACATGCAGTGCCATGCAGTGGCACGCCGTGCCGTGCCATGCCGTGCCGTGCCATGCCATGCCGTGCCATGCCATGCCATGCCATGCCATGCCATGCCATGCCATGCCATGCCATGCCGTGCCATGATGAGTGCTGTGCACATCACACCACACCACCACCACCACCGCTCTGCACACCTGCAATGCCCTGCTTGCCGCAGTCACTCCAGCTGTCGTCCTTCACTGTGGGGTCCTCCTGGCGCAGGCAAGAGGGAAGAGGGGGGAAGAGAGGAGGGGAGTGAGGAAGGGAGTGAGGAGGGAAAGCACGGTGGCTGCAAGTGCATCTCTTGTCACAGCCTGAACTGCTCACCTCAGACTGCGGGAACACAGTCTCCCCCGCCCTTGACCACGTCAGTGAGGTACATGAGCACTTTGGCACAACGTACAAAAGGAAGCGCATTCCATTGCACTCTACATCGTGTGAATCACTCACCTCAGACTGCGGGAACACAGTCTCCCCGCCCTTGACCACGTCAGTGAGGTACATGAGCACAGTGGCGTATCGGGGCCCACCCGGCTGAGCTGTCTTATCATCGTAGTAGTCCCAGTGTGCGCCGTACTTCTGCCCGTGCTGGTACTGCAGCACCTGCATCGCCTCCTGGTTGGCTGGCCATGGGAAACAGGGTGTGAGGCAAGAGAGCAATGAGACTGGGAAGGGAAAGGGAGGAGGGGCAGGGTTGAAGGAGATGCAGCAGCCACATTAGTGCTTGAGCTAGCAGTCGGGGCCGCCCCACTGTGCGGTCTTGTCATTGTAGTAGTCCCAGTGTGCTCCGTACTTCTGGCCGTACTGATACTGCAGCACCTGCATCGCCTCCTGGTTGGCTGGCCATGTGGGGAGGGGAGCGTTGAAATAAGGGAATGAGAACGAGCAAAAACAAGGTTGGAGGAGTAAAGAGGGGAAGCGAGCAGGAGGAGGAGAAGGAAAAGGAGGAAAAGGAGGAGGAGGAGGAGGAGGAGGAGGAGGAGGAGGAGGAGGAGGAGGAGGAGGAGGAGGAGGAGGAGGAGGAGGAGGAGGAGGAGGATGAGGAGGAGGAGGAGGAGGAGGAGGAGGAGGAGGAGGAGGAGGAGGAGGAGGAGGAGGAGGAGGAGGAGGAGGAGGCTAAGGGGGAGGGAGAGGGGGAGGGGGAGGAGGAGGAGGAAGAGGAGGAGGAGGGGGAGGAGAGAGAGACCACATACAGAACCATAGCTTTCCCAGGGGAAATGAGAAGATGGGTGTGAAAAAATAGGAGCTGAAGGCACTGCAGGTCATTGTGCCCATGCCCATGCCCATGCCCATGCCCATGCCCATGCCCATGCCCATTCCCATGCCCATGCCCATGCCCATGCCCATGCCCATGCCCATGCCCGTGACCATCCCCATCCATCCCCATGCCCATGCCCATGCCCATGCCCATGACCCGAGAGGCAGGGGCGTGGAGGGAGGGGCTTACCGAGAGGCAGGAAAGTCCAGTCGCCAATGCGCTCCTCAATGCGCTTGATGACCGGGTCCTGGTGGTGATGGGGGAGGACAGGGGTTGCACGGATGGGGTGGGGTGGGGTGGGGTGGGGGAGAGACAGACAGGCCGTGCAGTGCACGGGAGGTATGCATGTAACAAAGTGAAGCATATACCAAGTTTGAGGAAGCCCTCAGAATAGAAGTGACACAGGAAGGTCCAGTCACCATCGCGCTCCTCAATGCACTTGATGACTGGATCCTGGTTTGGGTGGGGAGGGAGATATGCCGTGCACAGGAGGGATTGTGAGAGGAGGGAGGGGGGTCAGCTGGGAAATTTTAGAGAAGCAGCCATCGCTTGTCTCATTTTGTGCGTATCAATGAAGCCCGCTGATTATTACCTTGTACTTATCAATGAGGCAGCAATTGCTTATCAACTTGTACCAGTGAAGAAGTCATCGCTAATCACCTTGTAATGATCAATGAAGCAGCTGTCGCTTATCACCTTGTACTTATCAACGAGGCAGCCATTGCTTATCACCTTGTACTTATCAATGAGACTCCCATTGCTGATCACCTTGTACTTATCAATAAAGCAGCCATTGCTGGTTCGAATGTGGTCAATCACGCTCTTCCCTCCCTGCCCCACCACTGTCGACCGCTCCATAAGCGGGCGTGACTACAGTGGGAGAAACACAAGGCAGGGGGAAGGGACAGTGGGCACAAAGAGCAGAAAGAGGGGGCACAAAGGGAGGGGGGGACAGGGGGCGAAAAGGTAGGGGAGTCACTTTTGAGAATTCTCAAAAGTGATTTCCAGAGAGGGGGTGCAAGGGAGGGGCGCGGGGGTGCAAGGGAGGGGCGAGGGACAGGCACAACGGAAGGAGAGCAGCGAAGCAGCAGGTGGTGATTCGCAGACAATGATTGATGTATTTTCTCAATTCTCAACCATCATGAGCCAAGCAATAAGGGCGTGTTCAAAGTGCTGAAGTCAGAAGGGGATATGCGACAACACCACACCATCCATGCAGGGACGGACGTCACAAAGGGGTAGAGTGCGGTGCTTCACGGTTTCGAAAGGGTGCCGGCACAAAGCAAAAAAAGGGTTTTGGGAAGTGGTGGGAACGGGAGAGTTAAGAGAAAACGGCAAGAGCAACTTCAAGCACGGAGCGGTTCAAAGGAGTTCAGTTGGGAAGAAAAGGGTAGGGTGAGATGGGGGGTGGAGGGAGGGGAGGGGGGGAGGGGGGGGTGTGTGGGGTGGGGAAGAGTAGACGGAGAGGAAGCAGTGTAGTGGGACAGAGTTAAACCATGCAGAAGATGTAACCACAGAACAAGGAGAGGGGAGAGAAGACGGTCAGGCTTGGCGAGGGAAAGTGGTGTGGGAGAGAGGGGGTGATAGCATAGCATACCATGTTGACAATGTAATCACACTCAGCAGCAGAGAGGAAATTGGGATAGAGGAAGGCCCTGCGGAGGGAGGAATGTGATGAAAGAGGGTTAGAAGAGGGAGGGATAGAGGGAGAGTGTGTGAGGGAGAACAGGGGTATAAGAAGAGGGTTGGGGAGGGTGAAGGGATGTGTAGTGGAGGGGGTAAAGTGAAAAAAGACGTTCAAGTCATGGATGCGCGGAGTTGGAAAAACCCTACAAAAAAATTGAGTTAAATTCAGACAGGGTGTGTTGAGAGGAGGGAGGGGTCTGGGAGAATGGCGAAACCGGCTTAGGACCAAACCATCCCCGCATGCATCCAGGCATGCATCCCCGCGTCAATCACCGCATCAATCCGCGCCCGCATGCATGATCCCCCCATTCACTCCCGCATCCATTCCATGATTCCCCCATCCATCGCCGCATCCATTATTCCCCCATCCATCCCCGCATCTATGTTCCCCCCATGCATCCCCGCACCTATGATCCCCCCATCCACCCCCGCATCCATGATCCCAGCATCCATCCCGCATCCGCATTCCCCACATAGACTACCCCGCTGTCCCCACATAGACTACCCCGCTAAACGCCTTTGTGTCTCACCTAGGCTTCCATGCGAGCTGCTTGATTTTAGAGGGATCCGGAATGTAATCTGGTGGGATGTTCGAACCTGCCGCTGACAAAGTTCTGCAGGGGATGACACGTGTCACACGGATGGGTTGCACGGCCACGTGACACGTGTACAAGTACGAATCGCAAGGAGACTAGACACGTGTTTAATTTCAATGAGCAAGAGATCTCGTCGCATCTTGCGGCAGCAGCATGCATCCAGCAGGTAAGGTCAAGAAATGACGACAGAGACTACGATCAAACACTGTACTGCAGCAAGGGATCAAGAGTGCAATGTCCACTCTAAGAATCAAATCACGAAGTCTAGAGAACGGCCAGCAACCTAAACCACCGTTGGACTAACACGTCAGCAGAGGGTTGTAACCCTAACCTGCGGAAACAGCAAAACTGTTACCCCTTTTGCGTTTCATCGATTGATAGCGCCAGCGAGGAAGCAACCGCGAGAAAGAACGGAAGAAGAAATTCGACAACAGGATGTCTCTTCCGCATGTTGGAATAGCTTTGTACGCGCTACCAGAAGAGAATACTTGTAAAAGGCTCGACGATTTTCTTGCTCCTATTCACGTTAGATTAGACGAGACCAGGAGCGACTACTGGGTGATACGAATGTGAATCGGTTTTTTAATTGCAAATAGAGGAGTCTAGCAACACGAAATGGCAGCCATTGGAGTTTCTCTGGTACTGGACTGAAGTGTGTAGCTTCTCCATTGGTGTACTGACTGATGATCTGAGGGCATACCACTCGGTCGAGTGAGATAATTTTACGGGACAGAGAGGTACCCCTTTCAACCTCGCCCAATCGACTGGCATCCAGAAAAATGAACAATTATGACGAAGTGTGCAGATTCGAAGGTCCAGGCAAGTGCACATGAGACTGTAACCTTCTCAGTACTTCGCGGGGATTTTGACGACAAACGCCAACTCGCTGCTCAGTTGCTGGCGATTCATATTGACCAATCAACTTTGCTCACGCTTCACCACAGAATCTCGGGAACTGGGACACTACCTCGCGAATAGTTACAGGTGATCCGAGTTATTTCGCAAAAGCCAGGTTCCTCCCCCCTTGATTCTGAGCGCGCTATGACATGACCCCGGAACCCTTTTGGAATTCTCTAAAATACCTAAACATCTCACTCAATCGCACGGAAGTGAATCAACACCAAAACACACTGCCTCAGATACTGGCGATTCATACAGTAGTGAACACCCTTTACCAGTCCTGTCTCAAGGAGCGATTTCTCTTGAGCTCTATTCAGCTGACATTTTTTCCACCATTCCTCCATTTTCCCATTTCCAACTGAGAGCACAAATTTCTTGATTGCACTCAAACAATTCTCGTGATGGAAGCCAAGCGGTTATGGCTGCTCCTCGCCGTTACCTGCGCAGCATGGCCAAGTCTTTGCTCATGTCAAGCGGAGTCTGAGGCGTACCCTGGATGGCAGGCGGACAAGTAAGATCTGAATTATGTAGCCACAGCTAAAATTCCGCTCGTTAAACCTTCTCTGGCAGCTGCCTATCCTCTAAAGTTTCCTACACGGAGTTTGATATTCTCTATTTTCCGTCCCCCATTCGATCATGTTTCTCCACGATGTGTCATATCCCGTCAACCCAGGTTCGGAGTGGCGATCAATCCTGCAGTGGCCGACGGGAACCTCACAGAACCGCGAGTCACCGTGCTCTCGTGGAAACCAAGGTACAAAATAACGTTGATCCGTCTGACTTCTAAAAGCCATGATAGAATCTGTGCCTGTCCGGGGAGAAATTACTCTGGACTGGAAAGAGATGGTGCCTGTCAGGCGCTCCCAGGAAGTATCAAGCAGACGCGAATCTAGATTATCCCACTAGCCGTTACCACTGTCGCTGTATACTCCTCAATCCCGTCCCCGCTTTGCTTCGGCCGCGTTTCAAGGCAGGCTTCAACTGCCAAATCCCTCCTCTCTCCCCATCCACCTCCACATCTCTCCTTCTCCCTCCACCCTCCCCATCCCTCGTTCACCTACAATTCCATCAAATCTTTCCAGTCATCCTTCCCATCTTTTGAGTCGACTCAAAACACGCCTCCACCCTCCCCATCCCTCGTTCACCTACGATTCTGTAGAATCTTTCCAACCATCCTCTCCCCACGATCTTCCCACCCGCTGGTTTTCGAGAATTCTCAAAAAACCTTCTCCCTCCACCTTCCCATCCCTCGTTCACCGACGTTTCAATCGAATCTCTCCCACCATCCTCCCCATCTCCCCACCCGCGGTTTCACTTGTGTCACCACCGTCCGCCAGGGCTTTCCTCTACCACAAATTCCTGACGCCAGAGGAGTGCGACCACATCATCGCTCTGGTGAGACTGAGAGACATTCGTTGTAGTCAAGTCATCGACCTGGTGAAACGCTCGCTGTAGTCACATTTCTGACGCCAGATGAGTGCAACCACATCATCTCTCTGGTGAGACGCTCGCTGTAGTCACATCTTCGCACTGATGGGGAGCCCACTGTAGTCATGAGATTTGGTATCCTTGGTTTCTACCAAAAGCCCTGATTCTCCCACTGCCACCCCCTTTTCCTTCCCCAATCACCCTCCTGCTACTCCCCCCTACCCTCCTTCCGTCCGTCCTTTAGCCCACACCACCGCACCCACCCACCCACCCACCCCCTTCCCCTTTTTGGCTTCACACCTATCACCTGTCGTGTGCCCCCACGTGTCCCCACCTTACCGCCAGGCTCGGCCGCGCCTGGAGCGGTCGGAGGTGGTGGCTCGGGAGGGCGAGGGCTCGAACGTGGACGACGTGCGTACGAGCTTCGGCACGTTCCTGGACTGGCAGCAGGTGGGGAGATTGGGGGGGGGGGGGGGAGAGGGGGGGGGGGGGGGGGGGGGGGGGGCAAGAGGGGGTGGGAGAGAGGGAGGGGGGGGAGAGGGGAGCTTCGACACTTTCCTGGACTTCCAGCAGGTGGATGGAGGGGAAGAGGGGAGAGGGATGGGAGAGGGGTGGGGGCGCTGACTGACACTGGCCTTGGCTGGGCTGGGCTGGGCTGCGCTGGGCTGGGCTGAACGTTGCTGGGTTGTTAGCTGCTCTTCCCCGTAAGTGAGGAGATTCTGAAGCTTCTTTGTCCTCCACCAAACATCCCGATCTTCGTTCCCCTCGTTCCTTTGCTCTACTCCCTCTCACCCTACTCTGGCCTTTCATCACCGTCCCTGCGTGGATGCATGGATGCGTGGCTGCCTGTTAACATGGGTGCATGGATGTATGGCTGCATGGCTGCTTGCTTGGGGTGCATGGTTGCATGGGTGCATGGGTGCACACCAGGATGACGTCATCAAGGCCATTGAGCAGCGCATAGCTGCTTGGACCTTCCTTCCTGTTGGTGAGTGACGTCATCAAGGCCATACCTCCTGTCATAGAGCTGCTACATAGCCCAACATCATTGTAGCAGCTCTATCCGTAACACTGTTCGTACATCATTGTGCACGTTCTTTCTTGGGGAGTAACAATTTTCGAGACGTCTCAAAAGACATTGTCCGTCCGTCATTGTGCACGTTCTTTTCTGTCAGTAACAACAATTGAGACGTCTCAAAACATTGCCCGTACGTCATTGTGCAGAGAACCAACCAGGAGGCGATGCAGGTATTGAGGTACCACCAGGAGGGGCAGAAGTACGAGGCACACCACGATCTCTTTGAAAAGAATATGGTGCGGCGCATATCAGTGCGGTGCAAAGGTGTGACAAAGAAATCTCTCATGTTTGAGCTCTGCTTTCTCTTCCCTATTGTGCAGAGAACCAGGAGGCGATGCAGGTACTGCGGTATCAGGAGGGGCAGAAGTATGAGGCACACCACGACTTCTTTGGGAAGGAGGCGGTGTGGTGCGGTGCAGTGCAGTGCCCTGCAGTGCAGGGGTGTGACAGGGCGTTCTTACCCTTGCACATTTGCTCTTTCTTTCGTCTCCCGCTGTGCAGAGAACCAGGAGGCGATGCAGGTGTTGCGGTACCAGGAGGGGCAGAAGTACGAAGCACACCACGACTTCTTCGAGAAGGATGAATGCGGTGCAGTGTGGTGCAGAGGTGTGACAAGAAGTTTTCAAGATTGCACCTTTCTTCCTTGCATTTTCTTTCTTGCAGAGAACCAGGAGGCGATGCAGGTACTGCGGTATCAGGAGGGGCAGAAGTACGAGGCACACCACGACTACTTTGAGAAGGAGGGGCAGCAGGGCGGCCACCGCTACGCCACTGTGCTCATGTACCTCACCGAGGGCATGGTGGGGGGCGAGACTGTTTTTCCTGATGCTAAGGTACGTTCAGGAGGGGTTTCTGCCACGGGTATGAGGGCAGGGGCAGAGGCAGGGCAGGGCAGCAGAAGGGGCAGGGCTACACCACTGTGCTCATGTACCTCACCAAGGGCATGGTGGGGGGGCGAAACGGTGTTTTCCCATGTTAAGGAACATGCAAAAGGGGTGAGCACGGGCAGGGGGCGTGTGCTATGGTGAGTGGATAGTGAGGTGGCATCTGAAAGGGTGTGTGCGAGACATGAGAAGGCAGCTTTTTGCTCTGATGGCTGTTGAGTATACCTCAGATCCTGATTCGAGTATTCCTGATTCATCCGTATCGAGCCCGCTGCAGCAGGACGCAGGTGAGAAGGATGGCACCTAATTGGAGTCTTCTCAATCGTGTCTTGATTTTCTGTATCTTTCCTGCACCGTACAACAGGACACGGTGGAGAGGGATGACACGCGGTCGGAGTGCCGCAAGCAAGCAGGAAGTCAATTCCCTGCTTCAGTAACTGCTGGACTTGCTGAGTCAATTCAAACGTGTCCCAGTTCTGTATATCTACCCTGTATTGCACATCAGGAGGACACGGTGGAGAGGGATGACGCGCGGTCGGAGTGTGGCAAGCAGGGCACGGCTCCAGAAACTGCTGAACATGCTGACTCAACTCATAACATGTCCTGGTTCCCTGTATCTACCCGCCACCAGGACACAGTAGAGAAGGACGACACGTGGTCGGAGTGCGGCAAGCAGGGAGTAGCAGCCAAGCCAATCAGAGGCGACGCTCTCCTCTTCTTCTCCCTCACCCCGTCCGCCGAACTCGACCTTGCATCTCTTCACGCGGGCTGCCCGGTAATTTCTGGCGAAAAATGGTCCGCCACAAAGTGGATCCACGTGGGTGCGTTCTACACCCCCTCTGGAGCTCCGGCTATGGCGCCGCCTTCGGATGGGTCGTGTGAAGACAAAGCGCAGCACTGTGTGTACTGGAAGACCCAAGGCGAGTGTGCCAAGAACCAGGAGTACATGCATGCTAACTGTGCCAAGTCATGTGGCGTATGCTCTTCATGAGGTAATGTGAGGCTTCGCAATGGCTGCCTTTTTATGTAGTGTTTGAAATCTGTTGTGTGCCTGGTCGATATACAGTGCTGAGTGTATTAACACTGGTTGAAATGTCCTGTAGAAACCAATGCCGCATCTTCCAGAGCTCAAACGTTATTCCAGTGTCAACAGACATGGACGTGTTTGATTGCAAGTTGCACCTCCGTGTAACATAGTGGTGCAGACCAATCAGGACTGGCCTTTTTATTAAAATGGTGTTATGCAGTACTAATGTGCATTTGTTTTATTCGATTTATCTAAGTATACGGTACCATACTGAACCTAAATCTGCCCATCCTAAACCGTGTTTTTTTTTCCCAACGGATGTGAGTACACCGAACTCCGCTATGGCGAGAAACTTGTTTTCACCGACACGTTTGTGTTGAGCTTTGCTCGCTTTCTTGCTTCTGGGTCAACCTTTGTCGGCTGGGGCGGAGTCATTTTTTTGACTGAAGGGTCTCGCCTCGCGCAACCAAACGACCAGCTGTCGCGTCGAGCCGCGTCGGCCCCACCTCTCAAGCCAGCTTTCATTCAGGTCTGTACAGTGAACTGTACTGCATGATGGGGTTTGGTGGACAGCGGAGACCCAATCAGGGCAGAATAAGATTATGTATATAAATTTCTTGTGGTGTGTGATGAAGGAGCCTCGGGCAGCACTGCACTTGGTGCGGCAGTACAGTGCTGTAATGATACAGTCTCCGTACAGTAGAACAAACCATTTCTGCCAGCGACAACCGCGTTGTGGCTCACGGGCAACTGCGAACCTCTTGCTGTTCATGCTCAGCCGAACGCCCTCTGTTTTTGCGCGGTGGCGTAGCGAAAGCTTGTTTGGCTTGGCTCCAATCAATCCAGGCGACTTTGCACCTGTACCCATCGAAGGTGAGCGCATTGCGTTGCGTGTGGACGAAATTGTGGATCACTCTGATATGCACCGAACTTCCCGAATTCCCTTCGGATATTATGGCGATCACCCTAGCCCCATCTTCGATAGGACCCCCACAACCGTGGACAGAGCTAGGGAAAGTGTTTGCAAAGTGTGTGGCTGTTGGAGCACTGCGTCCAGTTGCCTTGACACTGTCACACGGGAGGGCCTATCAACCCTAGGTGCTAGCTTGTGCTAGAACTTCTGCACGATAATCAGATGGGTGGTAGGGCAATTTCAAATAGAGGAATGACACAGAGGGGTGGAAGTTTATCTAATGAAGGGGTCCGAGAGGTGGAGCGCGGTATTCCCTATAGATTGTTGGGTAAGGCTACCCCTTTTCAGTTTGTTTGGTTGATCAAATAGCATTTGCCCTGGATGCCTAATCTAGATCCTCGCTTGAGCACGCGGGCGGACGAGGGAAGCGCCGTTTTCAACCACAAGCGAAATTGGGATTCATCGATTAGTCAAGCGATTCAATGGAGATTGGTGTTATGCTTACAGCATTGTGAAAAACAAGTGGTTTCATTTGTTTCATTTGTCCCGACATTCCATGTTTTCTTGGTCTCGGTACGAAGTGGGCATGCTTCGCTTTGAGAGACGTAGGCATTTTGAAATCCGAATTAGTGCACCCTTATTTTCGATAGATTGGCATATTTTATACTGACAGAGACGCTTTGTGTAACCGCAACGGACCAAAGAAGGTCCTATCACATGCGCTAAAGTGACAATAAACCCAAGGCGCTTAGTCGAGGTTCTATACGTTACAAAACGTTACTGTTGTTCTAAAAGCGGTTTAGACGAGTATGAAGTGTAAGCGGTTTTTCTTCGGCCCAAGCCTTGCTTCATCGCCTCCTGCGACTTTGCCCGCAACCAAGTTATCTCACCAGCCTGCTACGAGAACGAGAACGAGGGTGAGAGCGTCAAACACGAGAACGAGGGTGCACAACACGTACACAAACCTGCAAAAACCGTTTTCGGGGCACCTCGTCCATTTCCTCAAGGCTCCATCCATTCCTTCCACTGACCACCACAACAGTCAAACTCAGCCACTCAGTTGCACCAGCGGCCTAAGTAACTGTACATTCGTCCGTTCAGCCAGCCTCATTGCCCCTACGGAGCGCTTCTTCGAAAAACACCAGCCCAACGAAAAATAATCCAACCATACGAAACCACACTAAACATTCTTTGACCCATCCACACTCATCCCGCTGATTTGGTTCGGACCAAACCAAGCCCAACGTCGCGCCATACTGGCTCTTGTAAATTCGACACTTCCACGTCCGTTCTGACGTGGGTTCTTCCGCGATTAAACCTCCCTGCACGACAACTCGTTGAACAGTTTCATGACTTGGTCAACAGTAAAATGGAGAACATTGTTGGAATAAGATGGTATTTTGTTTGAAAGGACCATCCTCGACGTCAAGCATTTCTACACCTCGTACTGTAGAAGTCTTGTGAGCTGGTCCTACCCATCTCAGCAGCAGGGAGGTGGGGGGGAGGTTGGGGGGAGGTGGGGGGAAACAAACCAAGCCATTCCAATTTCCCGCCACGACGCTGCCTTCAGGGCAGGCCTCTCGATGTGTTTTTGGGCACCCTGCCAGAAGCGAGTCGTGGCCGACCTTCACCCTGCCACTGCAGTGTGCCAATCGCGGCATACTCAGGAAATGGCAGGGTGTTTTGTATTTTCTTGTCGGAACTGGCAGGGTAGAAATCTCGCTAACACTGCTGAGCTCTGCAGACCCGCTCTGAGCAGGACTTCGTTACAGCCTGTTCCATCACTGAGCGGGCTTAGCGTGTTAAAGGGACTTAACTAAGTTTCCAGCTTGTCCCAGCGACAAAGACAAAATTCCGATGTGTTTCTGTGACTTCGCCGAATTTCGAAAAGCTTGTGTGACTTAGCCGAATTTCCAGTATGTTTCAGACTTCGCTGAATGTCCAGTGTGCTCCAGTCACTTGGGCGAATTCTCTGAGTGCTTCAGTGACTTGGCCAATTTCCAGTGTTTCAGTGACTGCGCTGAATGTCGAGTGTGTTCTAATGACTTGGGCGGATTTCCAGAGTGCTTCAGTGACTTAGCCAAATTTCCAGTGTGTTTCAAAGACTTGGCAGCATTTCCAGAGTTTCAGTGTCTTAGCCAAATTCACTGACTTAGCTGAAATTGGAGAGCACGAGAGTTCGACTCTCAAGGACTCCTTAGCAGGGTTAAAGCCGTGGCCCAACTTTCAACTTCAACTTCAAGGTATTATAGCTTGGAAGGGGTTGACCCAGACAGTTCAGAGCCGAGAAGTTTGTCCTCTTCTAGTTTTCGACCAATAGAATTCAAGTTACACACATGCCACTTTTGTCCGCCTACTGTTCCTAAGAAGTTGCACCCCGCCTTTAAAGGCAGGGCTGACAGGACGCTCTCACCTGGAATTGAAGGGTACGGTTACTCATGTCAAGGCGTGTCAGGGCGGTACAAGCGTCGAAGTCAATTTCAGCAGAGGGACCTTTAGAATTCACTCTGAAAAACAGGCTAATCAGGGTAAAATACCCTGACTTCCTGGACCCTGAAGTTCAGGGTTTGGCGTGGCGACGACAAACCCTCCCCACGCCAAGCGACTCGAGCTCTTTCGCTTGCATCCCTCGCTCGTCGTCGAAACGATACGAGTCCCATCCCGGCTCGCGCACAATCTCATCTTGGTGAGTCTCATCTCACGTAGTCCTCGTTCGTTGCGAGCGATTTGCGAGTGTTGGAATGGAGACACTGCCATAGATGCTTTGTTGCGAACCCTGTGCACCGCCGATGGTCGCTGAGGCAGATGAATATTAATCTCCGCGTCGTTTGAGGTCCGTCATAACATGTCCATTCATTCAAACTCGTGCACGCATGATCTCCTCGGGCTTTGAAAGCAGACGTCGTTTCCGCGCGGCGGTCCCAGTTTCTCAAAGCTCTCGTTAGGGGTGTCGAGGCGCGCACAGTCGGCAGTTCAGAATTCTGCCCCCTTGTCGTGCAAGCGCAGTCCTTTCCGCTGTCCACCAATCCAATTGTGCGTACTACTGGAAGTGGTATATCCTCCGTCAGCACCTGTGTTCCCGACTTTGAAAAGCGCCCCTGTACCCGCCGCTTCCGCTGCTCGTTAGGAGTCGTTGCTGTAATAACCCCGGGGGGCAAAATCACGCGGCGCGACGCGGCAGAAAATCCGGAGGATACTTTTGAGTAGTAGCTCAAACTCAGTATTGTAGACGATGAAGCCTGAGGGCGAGTTTTTAAAGAGAGAATGCCTAAGAGGCAAGGGTAGCGTATCTGGCGCTAGCGCCGCCGCAGAAGCCGCGAAGCCCGTTACATCCGCCGCTCCGCACCTGTCTGAATCAATGGTTCCCCCCACGGCGCAAGCTGCGTCGCCCCCTGCAGTCCCCGCACTTCAGCAAAACAGTTTCCGCCACTCCCCGCCTCGGCGCGAGGGGGGAGATTCCATCTGCGCGCCCGTAAACCGTTGCGCGCCCATCGACCGTAGCGCGTCCGTCGATTGCTGTGCACCCATCGACCGTCGCGCGTCCATCGACCGTTGCGCGCCCGTCTCCCGTTGCGCGTCCGCCGACAATTGCGCACCCATTGACCGTTGGGCGCCCATCGCGGCGATCAATTCAGGGATGCTGCGCCCATCGCACCCGGTGGAGGCGCAGCTGCGTCACGCGGGATTCACGGCGGGATTCGCGGAAACAGCGCGAGACGAGCCGGAGCCTCGAGTCGCTGTGAAAACTGTGCGCGGGGGGGGCACGGCGGTGGTGGTGCGGTTCGGGTCGGAGTCGGGCACGATCAGCTCGAGAGACATTAGCGATTGGACCGTGGAGCACGATTATCCTGCACCCTTGCCCTACATCCCTGGTGCACGAACGTTTACTAACCCGGCGGGTTCGCAGTGGGAAGCCGCCGCCGCCGCCGCCGCCGCCGACTCCGGCGATGCCGCCGGCGTGGCGCTTCCGCATGCGGAAAACCCCGCCGCGGCAGCGGCTGTCCGCTACGGCAGGTTTTCTGAGTTCCGCGAATGCTATTGCGGTCAGGGAGCGTATCGGGGGAACGCCGAGGGAAGAAACGTCCGGGGGATGATGAGAGATCCGCCTGTGCCTGCGCGGAGTGAGAGCGGAAGCAACTTAGGCGATGCAGACTCTCCTACCTCCGCCGCAGAACAGGCGGCGCTAGCGCGCATGGGAGGCAGCGGAAAGCAGAAACGGCTGGACGGAAAGGCTGCTAGGGTTGGCCGAGTGGATAAGGAGGGGTCCCGGAAGTGGAGGAAGCAGAGGGCTGACGTGGCGTCCGATGGTGGTGGTGCTGTCGGCGAGAAAGTTGATCGGGTTCAGTTTGCTGGGGCTCTGGGTTACATTGGGCAGCAAGGAGCAGGTAGCTTGGTAACCAGTCATGGGTTACCGTTACCCCTCCTGACGGCTGATCAAGAGAGGGATGCTGTGTGTGGTGCTGATGGGCGGTGTAACGAAGAGAATGTGAGTGATAGTGCAGAGGAAGATGATGATTCCTGTGACGATGCTATGTCTGCATACTCTGCGTGCAGTGGGGTGCATAGGGAGCAGTGTAAGGAGCTTCTAACGGTTGATGTGGCTTCAAATGCTCTTGCTGGTTGTGGTGGTGGCGTGTGCTGTAGGGATTCGCCTGAGGAGCTTAGCGAAGAAGCTATTAGAGCGTTGCGCCCAGATGCTCTGCTGGACTACATGTCCTCCAGATGCCTAGCCTTTGTTTAGTTCAATCCAAAGGTACTTAGACCATGATGCTGATATATATTAGATCCTCGCCTGTTCTAATTGCTGTTTATATCTTGGGTTGTTGTGCTACACCCAAAGCCAGTTGGTTGAATTCACAATTTCGGTTTGGATTCAACCCGAAAAGGAATGCCCTCTGTACAGGTAGCCTTCAGGTGTCACTGGAGTCAACTTTGACACGGTTGAGTGCGATCTGTTGCGAGGCAAAGGTTTACGATTTATCACCAAAACGGTTGAGCAGGTCTTTGAGCAAGAATGTTTCTCCGAGACGAATGTTTCCCATCGAATCTTTCAACAAGAATGCTTCCCCGTCACCCCCATCAACCCCATCACGGAAGAGAAATACACCTTGTTCTCGATTATTTCACACCCCCTAATTTGACGCCCCGACTCGGGATCACCAGCAAAGGCTTTGGGCTGCCTAGCTGGCGAACCGTGAGGGATCATTGAACCGAGATGTGCAGAAATGATCAGCTTTTTATACTGTCAGCAAGCCAGAGAAGTGGGGAAGCTTGGGTCTGTTCGGGTCGCGTTTAAAAGTGTGAACCAAGACGGTTTCAATGTTTGTTGCAACTCTTGAAGTTATAACGACTGGACTGGATTTGCTACAAACACGTGTTACTTTGGGAAAGTCGCGCATGTGTCGAAGTTAAACCTGAAGGTGAATAACTCCTCAATTTTGGGAGCCCAAAATTTAGATTCGAATTTGTGGTCAGGGTTACGATAAACGCAATCCTGACGTGACTGTTTTTCATTGGATGCAAAGATTTTTCAAGATCGTCAACACTCTCTTGTTCGATTCAAGTCATGTTTCATTCCCTGCCAGCACAGCTGTACCGCGCCTCGATGGTGAAATTATCGGGGACAATATTTGCCCCCTTAATTTCACACCCTCTCGGGCAAAAGAAATCGCGGTTCGGGAATTAGGGCCGTGAAATTATCGAGAACAGGGTGTACATGGATTCATGGGTATCAGGTGCATAATCCATAAATGATTTTGTTTCTCCTCATCCGTTTTGTTCCTATTGATGCGATGCCATCGGTGATGCCTTCTAGCATTCTCTCCGCGATGAACGCTCAAGCCATCCATCCGTCAACGCCTCCTCTCATGGCGCGACGCCCGTTCGCGCGACGGAGGAGAATCAGTCGTAGTCGAATGCGTGGCGGGAGAGTGGGCAGAATATTTTTGCATGGCGGGAAAGCGACGCTTCTTATTGAGAATCTCACTCACCCTCATCGCAGCCATTCGCATACTTCGCCGCGCGTTTCATTACCCGCCGCATGACGAGCAGAGCGCGCGCTATCACGCTTGGGAATTGAACGAGCCAGGCACGGAAGCATTTTTCGTCAAGCACAGGAAAAATGTCGTCCCATCAACGCGATCAGGACGCCGCGCATTTCACTGACACACCCAAATTGCTGAACCTCCTCAAGCACAGGGAGGAAGGCATCCCATCATGCGCGACGAGCGATCTCGGCCTTTCGCGACACGAGCATCTCGAAGAGGCTTTTGGATCTGGCTGGAAAATTACCCCCTTCTTCTCTCTCTGGTCGCGCGCGACGTGCCATCTCGGCCATTCGCAACACGCGCAATTTTTACTCCCTTCCAAGCCCTCCTCCCGCGTTCTGGAGGCACCTAGTCAACGGTTATTTTCTCGCCGTAGACGCCGGAGCTTTGAGACGTCTCAGAACTAGGCTATGCCGTCTTGCATTCCGCGTGTTTTTTAGACGTCTGACAACTTGGCTTTGCCGTCCTGGCCTCCGACTTTTGAGACGTCGTTAGAACTCGGCTTTGGACTGCGCCTCGGCACGCTGTGGATTAGCTGTGGCCCGTGAAACGCTTGCTGAAACTACCAGAGGCACTGATTTTACTGACTTATCATCTCAGCTGATCCACGGTTCATGAAGAGCAGTGGCACTGAGACTCCCAACGGGCTGACTTTTGTGAGATTTCACGTGACATTACGCCACCGGCGATACTGTCACGCCCGCGCGTGAGATAATATCAGCAGCAGCAGCAGCAGCAACAGCAGCAGCAGAAGTGGCAACGATGGCGGAGGGAGGATTGGGACCGTCGTCCTGCTGTCGCCTTGACACAATTCCCGAGGAATCTAGCGCGGATGACGAGGATTCGCGGGTAGTCTTATCCAACGATCCGCCAAGTGATCCTTCAAGTAATTCGCCAAATGATGTGCCAAGTGAGGCGTGGAGAAGCTTTGCGCGAATAGAAAAGCAGGACGAGCTATTAGAAAGTACCCAGTTACCACCTAATCTTGAGCAGGACGCGCCTGATTGGTGGGCTCGCACACCTGAAACACCTGAGAAACGACAAGCAGAGCCAACTAGACAGAATGCTCGCAGCCTGAAATTCCTGTGGGAAGCAGATAGCACCAGGGGTAGAGGCACAGGCAGGGGTGATTTACCCACGGAATTGTACATGGGAGGTAGCAGTGGAAATGCAGGCATGGGTGATTTACTCCCGAAATTAGATGTGGAGGGAAATAATAGAGTCGCAGGCATGGAAGGGGGTAGCAAGGGAGCTACACGGAACGGAGGAGAGGGGATTGGAGAGGAAGGAGGGGGAGAAGAGGTGGAAGGTGGAGCACAGAGGGGGCGAGGGAGTGAGAGTGGGGAAATGAGGGAGGTGGTGAGGAAGGGCGCCGCATGGGGAAAAGGCGGGAGGTATATGAGCGGGCTTTGCCTTCCCGTTTGCATCTCTGGGGGGTTTGGTGATGAAGGGGAGTTTGGTGAGGGGAAGGAGGATGGGATTGCTATGGGGAATGGGCTAAATGAGGGTGATGAGAGGAGCGAGAAGGGAGTGGAGGAGGGTCAGGAGGAGAAGAGTGAAGGGGAGAGTGTAGGGGAGAGTGAGGAGGAAAGTCAGGATGAAGAGGAGCATGAGGGGGAGAATAAGGAGGGCGAGGAGGAGGAGGAGGAGGAGGAGGAGGAGGAGGAGGAGGAGGAGGAGGAGGAGGAGGAGGAGGAGGAGGAGGAGGAGGAGGAGGAGGAGGAGGAGGAGGAGGAGGAGGAGGAGGAGGAGGAGGAGGAGGAGGAGGAGGAGGATGAGGAGGAGGACTTGGTTGAGTGTGAGTCGATTAAGAGAGCCAAAGGGCAAGAGGAGGAAAGAGGTGGAGATGGAACTTTGATGCTGGAGAAAGGTGGAAACGTGGGGAAGGAGTTGCTACAGGGGGGTGGAGGGAAGCAGCAGGACTTGGGGCCGACTTTTGATGTGCTGCGGAATTTACCAGGTGGTCTGGAGCACCGCGAAAGAGACGTAAAGCGGGGGTTGTTACAGGGGTATGCAGGGGCGCAGGGCAATGGGTCAGCACGGCAGGCAGAGACCTTTCAGCAAGGCAGTGCGGCGTGTGCGACTGATGGGATGGAGGGTGAGGGGTTGTGTGGGGGTGATGCTGGGTGTAAGGAGGTGTGTGATGGGTCGTGCAAAGCAATTGGGTCGTGCAAAGCAATTGGGTCGTGCAAAGCAACTGGGTCGTGCAAAGCAAATGGGTCGTGCAAAGCAATTGGGTCGTGCAAAGCAAATGGGTCGAAGGCAAATGGGTCGTGCGAGAGCGATGCCAGGTGTAAGGCAGGTGATTATGAGTCTTGCAGCAATGCGAGTGACGGGTCATGTGAGACTGATGGATTGAAGGCAGGAGAACGGCGGAGAGAGAGGCAGCGGGGGTGGATGAGATGGAAGGTTCTGGCTGCCGTGGGTGCTGCTGCTGTGATTATAGGCGGGGCTGCTGTGATTATGGCGAAGGGGAGGGGCTGGAAGGGGAGGGGAGGGAGGGAAAGGAGTGGGGAGAGGAGGGAGTGGGGGCAGCAGAAGCAGGAAGCGCGGAGGGAGGCGGATGACATGGGTCTGGATAGGGATGAAGGGGAGGCGGATGACATGGGTCTGGATAGGGATGAAGGGGAGGCGGATGACATGGGTCTGGATAGGGATGAAGGGGAGGCGGATGACATGGGTCTGGATAGGGATGAAGGGGAGGCGGATGACATGGGTCTGGATAGGGATGAAGGGGAGGCGGATGACATGGGTCTGGATAGGGATGAAGGGGAGGCGGATGACATGGGTCTGGATAGGGATGAAGGGGAGGCGGATGACATGGGTCTGGATAGGGATGAAGGGGAGGCGGATGACATGGGTCTGGATAGGGATGAAGGGGAGGCAAATGACATGGGTCTGGATAGGGATGAAGGGGAGGCAAGAGGAGAGATGCGGGTGGAAGGGGAAGAGCATATTGTTGAGAGTTGTGGTTACAGAATGGGGGAGGAGGCAGAGGAGGGAGAGGAGGGGTGGGTGGTACAAGAGGAGGGTGAGGAGGGAGATGAGGGGGAGGAGGGAGATGAGGGGGAGGAGGGATGGTTGGTGCAAGAGGGGGAGAGGAAGGAGGTGGGAGGGACGGAAGAGGAGGTGGAAGGAGATGAGAAGTTAGCAGGGGAGCAGCAACAGGGAGAGGGCGAGGGGTGGGTTGGACATCAGCAGCGGCGGCAGGGGGACCAACAGAGGAGGCAGAGGGACATAGAGAAGAGGAGAGGCATGTGGAGTGGTTTGTGCTTCAGGGGGGGCGGGTTACCGCCTTGGTTTGAGGGATGAAGAAGAAGGAGATGAGGAAGAGGAGGGGGAGGAGGGGAAGGAGGAAGAAGAAGACGAACCTATGTCCATGTGAGTTGTGTTTTCTCCACTGTGTTCACTATGCTGCCGATGATCTCCTGTGCTTTCCTGCACCTACCTGCACCTGCCAAAGCACACCGCTTGGCTGACTCCATTGTGCGTTCAAACTTCATTGGCAGGTGCAGCAGCAGTGGAAGGTGAGTGCCTTCTCCAACCCCTTGAAGAGTTCCTCCTTTGATTGCCATCCTTTCCTTGTTCCCCTTCAATCTTTGACTTTTGAGTCAACTAAAAACCACCTCCTTCCACCCCCTTGAGGAGTTTCCTCTTTGATTGTTATCCTTTCCCCCTTTCTCATCACTCGTTCTCGTCCTGCTCTGCTTGTTCCCTCCGTGTGCTCTCCCTTGCCCACGCCCCCTCTACTTGAGTTTCTCCATCCACTCGCCATGCCATGTGTGTGTGTCTGTGTGCACGCGTGCACTTGCATGCATTTGCGTCTGTGTTTGTGTGTGGATGTGTGCGTGAGTCTGTGTTTTCCATGTCGTATCAATGCACCAACCGAAGCAGGTTCATCAATCGTTTTGAGGCAGAGGAAGAGGAAGACGCAGCAGCAGCAGCAGTGGAAGAGCAATTCCTTTCCCGTCTGTCCATGCCTATTTGTGACTATGGCGATTATGGCTATAACGGGGGATACGGCAATCATAGCGAGAGTGATTATCATGGGGGCTATCAAAATGCTGCTGGTGACTATAACGACGGAGGAGAAGGGAGGTGGAGAGCGGGAGCGGGTATGGTAGGGGGAGAGGAGGAGGAGCAGGTGGTGGAGGAGGAGGAGGGGAGTGGAGGGGAGGAGGGGAGTGGAGGGGAGGAGTGGATGTATGAGAGGGAGTGGGATGTGTTTGTGCAGACACTGAGAGATGGGGAGAGTGGGAGGGGGTGGGAAACAAGTGAGAGGGAGAGTGGATGGAGAGGGGAAGGAGAAGGAAAAAGTGAAGAATGGGCAAGGAGAGGAGGGGAATTGGAGTGCGGAGTGGTGGTGAGGGGTGCAGAGGTGCATGGTGGGGATGCAGGGACTGATGTGTGTGATGATGGTACAGCAGTGTGCATGAGGGAGTGGGATGGGATGGAGTGCGGTGGGAGGGAGTTGTGTGGCGAGGATGCTGGGCTGTCACAAGGGAGCAGCAATGATTACGACGAGCCCTGCTGTCCCTTGGACTACAGCCCTCTATACCATGCTGATGAAGTTGCTACTGGTGCTGCTGATGGTGGTGATGATGGGGATGGTGGTGATGATGGTGCTTGGGATAGTAAGGGGAATTTTCAAGTGTATTTGATGACCAGGGAGCGGGAGAATGTGATGATCAAGCAGATGGCACAACATTACCTTACAGTGATTTGCTTGATCAAGCAGGTAGCACAGTGCCTTGTGGAACTCCGCACATTCAAGCTCTGCCTGCTGCTCGCACAGTGTTTGACAGCATTCTCTATCGAGGTGCCATGGCGGCATCGCAGTAAGTCAATTCATCCAGGCATGGCATGGCATGGCTCCTTGGATTTCGAAATGCTCATCCATGAATGGCCACCGCACTCCACCTTGCCAGCATCCATCTGCACCACGCCACACCATTTCTAACCACTCTAAAACTGTGATGCCTGTTTAAGCTCTTGTCGTCGCACCCTTCGTTTCGTGTCATTCTTATTCCTGCCACTCCCCCACGTTTTCGCCCCCTTTTTCCCCGTTCCTGCTACCCACCTGTTTCATGAAACCATTTCTTTCTTTCCTTCTCTTCTTCCCTCCCTTTTACTCTTCTCCAGGTTTCCCAATCACCATTCAAGGGGGTCTCACCCTCCCGCTGTCCCAGCCCCTGCATCCCACCACTCTCCCCTTCTGCTCTACCCCAAGCCATTCCATACTGATGAGGTCGCTGACCATGATGCCAGTATTGAAGCAGCTTGTATCAAGGACAAACTGGCTGCCCTGAATCAAAGGCAGGACAAGCCCTGGAGCCTGGGTCGAGTTTTTTCACGGGCAGTTGACTGGTGGCTGCGGGCAGGAGAAGAGGAATCATGGGCAGATGGGGTTGATGGGGAGATGGGGAGAGTGAGATATGGAGGGATACTGCTAGGGAAGGAGAATGCTTCTAGAGGGTATTGTGAGAGAGGAGTGATTATAAGGGGGGGTGGTTGGGGTGTTGAGACGGCTCAGAACGTGATAATAGAGGCAGGTGGTTTGGAGAGTGCGGTTGGGAGTGGGACGGAAGGTGAGCAGATATGGGTTGGAAAGAAGGGGAGGAGCAGGGAGAGAGGGGGCAGGAGTTGTGAGGGAAAGGGAGGATTGCGAGTGGGTAGTGAGGAGGGGAGTGAGGCGGGGAGTCCGGAGGAGGTATGGGTGAGTATGGAGGAAGGGAGAGGCGAGGAGTGTGTGGGCGAAGGGAGCAGCGACAGCAGCAGCTGTGGTAACAGCAGCCCCACAGGCAACAGCAGTACCAGCAGTAGGAGCAGCGGCGGTAGTGGTATTGGGGGCAGCAGCATCGGGGGCAGCTAGAGCACAGACAGCAGGAGAGGCAGGTTGCATTCGCCCTCTTTCTTACTGCAAGTTGTACACTCATTTGGAAAGTAGACAGCCTGTAGGTGGGAACGGGGCCATCCCAATGGGAAAGCAGGAACAGCAAGGCAAGGGGAATCTGCTGCCTTGGGAAAGCTGAGTGGTGCTGGGCAGCGGGCAGTGCGTGACCAACTGGGGAGGCATGTGTGAGTGCATGCTATATATTAGAGTCCATGGAGAAAGGTTCTATATGCGGTATGAACATTGCTTCACTACAATCAGGTGTCTGTGTGTGTGATGTTATAAAATTGTTTTCTGGCTTCCAGTTACGATAGATACACTGTATGCAAAACTGCGTTATTTTCATAAATTACGTATGCCATGACTCGCACATAATCATGGCGCACCATGCTTTGCCAGATACAATAAAATATAGCCAAAGCAAGAACCAGCACCAAATTAACTAGATCTGGGACCACACCAACAGATCACCACTTTGCTGCTGCTCCTGGTTGAAGCAACAGCGTACGCGACATTTGATCTAAAACACTGGTTAGAACTTAGTACATGAACTAGCTACTTTACTGCTTGCCACACCTCAGTAGCAGGTGACAAGCAAAAGAGCAACACTTGGATCTGCATCTGCCATGGGTGCTTCCTCTATCTTAACATAACCGAACCTTGTTGAAACTTGTAGAATCATCGCTACTTCTATCACTCGAAACACACATGCCCCCCCCTCCTCTCACTTGGGGACATACATGCCCGCCCCTCTCCCTTTGACCTCCAGCCTGGATGAAAATGGGGGGAGAGGAGAGAGAGGGGCATAAGGCGGCATGATAGGCGGGAGAGAGCGGGAGAGAGAGAGCGAGAGAGAGCGGGCGAGAGGCGGACAGAGACCTACACGCAATCCTCCCACAGCTATCCTCCCACATGAATCCTCCCACATCAATCCTACAAAACTCACGAGGGGGCGAGCTTCCCAAGCCCAGGAGGGAGGTCTTCCCCCGTAGCAGCGTCCACCAGATTCCCATCAATGTCCAGCAGGTACGCCACTCCCGGTTCGTCCGCCAGCCCGCGCTGCATCAGTATGTCCAGGTCCCGCCGGTGCAGCTCTCTGCCGTTCACCACCACTCGCGTTCGCCCCCCTGACGCCTGCCGCTGTAGCGGCCCCACCGCGAGTTGGTGTATACCCGCCTGGGGGATCGAGCATGGCGGATCGAGCACGGGGGATTGAGCATGGGGGATCGAGCATGGGGGAAAATGGGGGGAGATGGGGGACAAGAAGGGGACAAGAAGGGGAGAGAGGGTGAGAGAGGACGAGATGGGATTCGTCTCAAGGCTGTGGGTTGGTTCAGCAGGTATGCCACCCCCGGCTCGTCCGCCAGCCCTCGCTGCATGAGGATGTCCAGATCCCGCCGGTGCAGCTCCCTGCCATCCACCACCACTCGCGTGCGCCTTCACGCCTACCTTTGCAATGGTCCCACGGCCAGCTGGTGTATGCCCGCCTGGGGTTGGGAAACGGGGGGGGGGGGGGGGGGGGGGGGGAATGGCGAAAGAATGAGAGGAAGAGGGGAAGGACGGAGACAAAGAGAGAGGGAGAAGGGGAAAAGGGTTGAGAGCCCTCCGCGCCGAGAGCCCTCTGCGCTGCATGAGAATGTCCAGATCCCGCCGGTGCAGCTCCCTGCCATTCACCACCACGAGCGTGCGGCCTCCTGATGCCTGTCGTTGCAGCAGCCCCACCGCGAGTTGGGGAAAGCCCGCCTGCAGGGGTGGGTGGGAGGAGTGGCGTTGGGGGTGGATGGAGCTTCAGATAAGGGGCATGGGTGCACGGGGCGTGGGGCGTGGGGCGTGGGGCGTGGGGCGTGGGGCATGGGGCACTGAGCATGGGATATGGGGAGTTGGGCGTGGGGCGTGGGGCGTGGGGCATGGGGCACTGAGCATGGGATATGGGGAGTTGGGCGTGGGGCGTGGGGCGTGGGGCGTGGGGCGTGGGGCGTGGGGCATGGGGCATGGGGAAAGTACTCACAGGGATGATGCCGAGGCAAGGTCCACCCACCACTCCCCAGAAGCCAGCATCCACGTCGTACCTGCAAAGATGAGAGGAGGGGAAGAGGAGAGGGAGAGGAGAGGAAGATAGAATTAATAAGAAGCTGAAGCGACTCAACAATCTCTTCACTGTTAAGGTGACACACTAATTAAGTGACACTCACAAAGTTACACAGTAATCGAGTGTTACACAAATAGGGTGACACACTTTACATGACTATGCCATTTAAATGCATGTGGCTGATTCAATTCAGTCAACATACCAATAGGTGCCCGGATTGATGGGTCCGGCCAGCCTCTCAGCTTCTGCCACCTGGCGATCCGGGATTGGCACACTGTTCACCACCACTCTCCTCCGATACTCCTGGCCGTTCCCTACTCTCTCCTCCTCCTCTTCCTCTCCTCCTCTTCCTCCTCCTCCTCCTCCTCCTCCTCCTCCTCCTCCTCCTCCTCCTCCTCCTCCTCCTCCTCCTCTTCCTCCTCTTCTTCCTCCTCTTCTTCCTCTTCCTCCTCCTCTTCTTCTTCTTCCACACCCCTCCTCCCTCCCACCATTCCCCCTCGTCCTCGCCCCATCTGCGCCCCCCGCCCCATCATCCCCATACCTCCCCTCCCTGGGGGCCCACCTCCCCCTCCGCCTCCGCCCCTCCCGGGCCCCATTTCCCCCCGCGCCATTCCCCCTCTCCCGCTATTCTCGGGCTCCCCACACCTCTCCCCGCCATGCCCCCTGCCCCCATAGCCCCGCCGCCCATGCCTCCGCCCATGCCTCCGCCCATGCCTCCGCCGCCCATCCCCCGCGCCCTCCCCCCATGGGTCTGGGGCTGGGCGCACCATCCGCGGGATCCATCCCTTGCTGCTGCATCTGCCCGTACTGCTGCCCGTACTGCTGCTGCTGCTGCTGCCCGAACTGCTGCCCGCCCCGCCCGCGCCCTCTGGGGGAGGGGGAGGCGGGGTTGAACCCCCCTGAATGTTGCCTCCCCAGAGGCGACCGCCCGTCCCCCCGCGCACTCCCTGGCCCATACTGATACTGCTGCTGCTGTTGCATCATCTGCTGCTGCTGCTGTTGCTGATAATACTCCTCGTCCCCGCCCCGACTTCCGTTCCCCCTTCTACCAGCCCTTCCGCCCCCCATGGGCCCCCCTGGCCCATTCTCCCCCCCGCCATCCTCCCATCCGCCTCCCCCCCCACCCATTCCGCTTGATTCAACAGATGATTTCCGCGAGTGCGGCTGGGGGAACGCCCCGCCACGCCCCGGCCCCCTTGCACTGCGCGGACCTGCGCCTGCTAGCTCCCCGCCCGCGCCCGCTCCGCCTCCCCCCGGCCCTGGCCCCGCGCCCCCGTATTGCGCCTGCTGGCGCGCGCTGCTGTTGCTAGCCGCGGAGCTATTGGAGCCTGATCTGCGGTGTCTGCCTGCTGGCGGGGGCGGAAAGGGCATTCCCCCTCCCCCCTGCTCCCCATAGTCGTTCCCCGCGTCGCTCTCCCCTCCCCCGCCTCCTCCGCCGGCCCCTCCGCGCGCTGCCCCGCTCATGTTCCGCCTGCCCCCTGGCCCCCGCATACCCCCCCCCGAGTCTTCCTCTGACATATTCCCCGCGCCCCTGCTGACGCTGCTGCTTCCGCGCCCTGCGCCCATCGCCCCCGCCTGCTGCTGCGCATTGCCCTGGAAACTCCGCGTTCTGAAACTCCCCGTTGACGCGGACCTTCCGCGCGCGGAGAGCGCCTGTTGCTCCTCGTCCTCTTCCGCCACTTCCGCCTCCTCCCCGCCCCCCTGCTGCTGCTTCTGCCGCCGCTGCCGCTGCTGCTGCTGCTGCTGCGGCTGCGGCGGCTGCGGCGGCGGCTGCTCTTCCGCATCCTCGTCCTCTTCCGCCGTGGGCGGAAGAAAGACCGCATAGCGCGACACCTTGAGGCACTTGCCGCACCGGAGCTTCTGCTGCCCTTTCTTCGGCGGGGGCAGGTTTATCGGCACGGCTAGGGTTTGGAAGCACCATTGACACTGCAGTGGGAAAGAGATGGGGAACGGGGAGCGGGGACGGGGAGCGGGAAGCGGGAAGACGGAAAGAGATGGGTACAGGGGATGCTTAAAGGGCGCAGAAGGTGCACGCGCGCGCGCGCGCATCACACGTGCCCCCTTTCCCCCGACACACACGCACAGGCTCCCACCGCCCCCCCAACTTACGACAAAACACATACGCGCATTCACTGGTTCTCACTCAGGCGGGGCGCATACCTGCACGACTTGCGGAGCTCCGGGCGGCGGAAGCATGGGCAGTCGCTGCCGCGGAACGTCCTTCCCCGATATCGTCCTATTGTCCGCCCCGCGCCCCACCGCCGCGATCGTTTTCGCGCGGAAATACTGCACCTGTTCCTCCCCCCCGCTCGCGCTTCCGCTTCCGCCCGCGCCGAGTTTCGAGCGTGAGGGCGCGGGGCTGCGCGGACCGTGCGCGGAAGCCGCGGACATGGCGGACAGAGCGGAGGCGGAGGAGGAGGAGGAGGTGCGCGACACGGAGGGCCGAGCCCCGCCCGGCCGCCGCTCGTCATCGAGCATGCGTTCGGAATGGGCCGAACTGACCGAGGCTTGGCCGAAGCTGTTGGTTCGGGAAAAGCGCTCGTCCTGTTGCGAAGGGAAAACAGTGCATGGAAAGAAGACGACAGGAGAACGTAAGCAACAGCAACCGCCGATAAAAGCAGATGACACAAGAAGGAATGCAAAAATTAGAATGAATTAAGAATAAATATAAACCTTGAAAAAAAGGGGTTCCATGCATGGCGAAGACCTGGAATATCTGACCTCGTCCATAGGTTCTCGTCTCGACGCGCTTCGCGACGAGCTGTACCCGCTCTCCTGCCCGCCCATGTCCATGCTCCCGTCCCCTGACTCCCGTCTCCGCCGACTAGCCGACCCTCTGCCGCCACCCCCCCTGGCATACCCCCCACGTGGCGACGGCGACGGCATGCCACGTGGCGTCATGTCATCTTCCGAGTACGCTACCGGGTTGCTGTACGAATGGGTTCTGTTAACGGTGGGACCGTCTTGCCATCGATCCGGTCGATCTCCTTCGTCGTCTGAACGCTCAGACGTCTGTTTTTTGACGGACTTAACGGTTGAGCGAACGGCGCCGCCTCTGCCTCGCCCGCTCCCGCCAGACGCTACGCGAGACGCTCCCGGAGTAGTTGGGTTCATACCGTTAGGGTTTCGTCCTGGGCTGGCTGTGATTCCTAGATTGCGCGGCGGCCATTGGCCTTGTCCCGATGAGCGGCCCGGGCCGTCCATGTTATGTTAGTTGCGCCGTGTAAGTCGATCCAGATTGACTGACTAAACTGGTAAGTCTAAGGAAGCGTAATATGCTTTAGGCAAGAGAACGTAACTTCCCCGAAGAAATGGCAGAAAGTCCGACAATAACGATTAACAGTTAGATAACGCGACAGAAAAAGAGGCACGAAGCTATATGTGATTGGAAAAGCACAGTTGGTAAGGTACCATGTCAATGAGAAACGAGAAAATATAGCCACGGGCGAGAACCGTCAGTTATGGAAACCGAAACACACCCTCTATAAAGCGTTGCAGAGCGTGAACAGGGTGAGCGAGACATCTCTTCCTACTAAAAACTACGACGGAGACAACGACGCACGCTGTCTGAACAGGTGAGTAGACTAGGTTCTGCCTACACGTCTTCGCATAAAAATGGCGGGAGAAATCAGGGTTCCAGGAACAAGTCAACAGAAAGCAACCACACCACAAATGCAATGCACAATATCTGGTGGTGTGGTGTGGTGTGGTGCGGTGTGGCAGATAGAGGGTGCTGCTGCTGGCTGGGCCTTGAAATTGGTGGGTGCGCCAAGGAAAAAGTGGCGGTTGGTTTGGAACTTGGAGGTTGATGAACTGAAGGGGAGTCGTCGAGGGGGCCAAACCAAACCCGACGAGAAGTACAGCGCGAAATGCTGGCAGCGGATTGGCCAGCTGGCTGCGTGCTTGCCTGCTGGCCTCGGGAATAGCTTGGAAAAGCCAACTTCGGGCGAGTCGCGTCGGTTTCTTTTCCGTGATTGCGTTATAACGAGCGACGATGTAACGATGCAGTCACAAAGGGGGTTTGTTCCGTGGAAATGCTGTTTTGTGGCTCGCCAGACGAAAAAAGTGTGAAGGAGACTCTACAAAGAGAAAATATAACTTCAAGCATTCTCAAACATCATTGCATACCGTACATTCCAAAGCAAAGTGTTATGAGTTGTAAAAGGAGTGCGCAGGTAAACGAATAACGAGGCTGTGATTCAACCAACTGAGAATACAATGAATGTGCAGACTAATGTAGGGCTAGCCTAGCGGGGGGGAAAACTCGGACGAGCGCGGTTTGGAGCAGGTTTGGCGATGGGAAATGCCGAAGGCGACGCGAGGAGCCTCGGCAGCGTTGAAATCGGCCGAACGTGCAAAGTCCGAAAATCGGGTTGTACGCGAAGCAGTCAACCGTGATACGGAATTCGGAAAAATTCCTTACACTACCCCCTCTCTTAAGAAAGGTTCTCAATATCCGAAACGCGCCTGCGTGCCAGATAATTACCCATAAGGCGGGTGGCGTCAAGCGAGGCGGATGGCACCCACGTGTCGTCCTCACTGGTGCGATCAGTCCAGCGGATTAGGAAATCCACGTGGCGTCCAGAAGCGTCCAGTCGGACCCTGTGAGTGAGAATCTTGGAAGGGTCAAGGGTAGGCTCCGGGACAGGTCGTGCCGTCGGGGCAGCTTGCTGACGTGCGATGTCGGTCGTGGCTGGCACGAACTTGCGAAGCAGGCTGACGTGGAAGGCGTCGTGGATTCGCCAGTCGTCGGGTAGCAACAGCTTCGCGGTGACAGGTGTCACCATCTTGATGATTTGAAGGGTCCGCAAAATCGTGGTCGTAGTTTGGACGGGCCGGAGAATTTGAGGTTTTTTCGTGTCGAGCAGCACTAGTTGCCCAGTAGTCAGGACGAGTTCGCGGCGTAGAAGGTCGGTGTATTTTCGGGAAGTAATATTCGCCCTGCGAATTGCGTCCGCGGCCTTCTCTCGGATGCTTTGAAGTTCTGTCACAAAAGTTTGCGATCTCGGGACGAGGTTGTCGAGCGAAGTTGCCGTGGGAACCGTCGGGTCCATCCCGTAATTCAGGAAGAACGGGGAGTGATTAGTCGTGCTTGACGGTGCGTTGTTGAAGGCGAACTCCAACATGGCAATGGAATCTTCCCAACGTGCGGGGTCGGGGCAGTTTGTCCGTATCAGCTGCTCCATGGTCTGGTTGGTTCGCTCGGTCTGTCCGTCCGTCTGTGGGTGGTATGCCGATGAGAACTGTAGCTTCGTGCCGTACTGCGCCCATGTTTCCTTCCAAAATTTCGACGTAAACTTCGGGTCTCTGTCGCTGATGATCGCCGAAAGGATGCCGTGCAGTCGCACGACCGTTGAGATGAAGAGGCGCGCAGTTTCTTCGGCTGTGATTGTCGTTCGGCATGGGGCGAAGTGCGCCATTTTCGTGAAGCGATCGACGACGACGAGAACAGCGTCGTTGCCGGTCGGTCCAGCTGGCATCCCTGTGACGAAATCCATTGTAACTTGCTGCCACGGTCGTTCGGGTGGCTCGAGGGGTTGCAGCAATCCGGCTGGCCGTTGGCGTGTCGATTTCATGGCCTGGCACACCCTGCATGAGGACACATAGCGCTGCACGTCGTTAGAGGAGTCAGGCCAGTAATATTGACGGTGCAGTAATTTCTGGGTTTTGTCAACCCCGAAGTGTCCGGAGAAGTTCGAATCGTGGACCTCCTGGATGAGAAGTTCACGCAGCATCCGGTAAGCGGGAACCCAGATCCGGTCGGTTGATGATTCCCTGTCGTGAAGAACGGGTCCGTAGTGTAGCCGTGGGTGAATAGTCCGGTAAGTAAGGGGTTCGAATGGGTGATAAGTACTGCAGCGGATTGTACGGTCGGTCTGGTCAGGGCGTCGGCGATGTTATTCGCCCCCTTTTTGTACGTGATGCGGTAGGTGAAGTGGCTCTCCATGTAGTCCAGCCACCGAATTTGTCGCGGGTTGAGGTTGGGCTGGGCTCGCAGGTACTGTAGGGACTTGTGGTCCGTGCGCACAGTGACGTCGGCGCCCACCAGGTAGCAGCGCCACAGTTTGAACGCGTGAATAATGGCGAGCATCTCTTTGTCATGAATCGGGTAGTTGCGCTCGGCAGCTTGCAGCTTGCGTGATTCGTAGGCGATCGGCTGCAGCCCGTTCCCGAAATCTTGGAGTAGCACAGCTCCGATGGTGAAATCGGAGGCGTCGGTTACAACTTCGAACGGCTTCGATGGGTCGGCGATGCGCAGCACAGGAGGGGAAACGAGAAAATTCTTGAGCTCCTGGAAAGCCGCCTCTGCCTCCTCCCCCCACACGAAATTCTTGTCCTTGTGCAGCAGGTCGGTCAGCGGGCCGGTTATCCCCGCCATATTCGGGATAAACCGCCGGACGTAATTCACGAACCCCAGAAAACTCTGAAGTTCCGTGACATTAGTCGGGGCCTTCCACTCCTGGATGGTCTTGATTTTCGCCGGGTCGATTTTAATGCCGTCGCGGGAAATGACGTGCCCCAAAAACTCCAACTCCTGCTTAAAAAACTCGCACTTAGAGCCCTTGGTGATGAGGCGGTTCTCCTGCAACCGCTTAAACACTGCGTCCAGGTCGCGGAGATGCTGCTCCCGTGTCTTGCTAAAAATGAGGATATCGTCCAAATAGACGATGACACATCGGTCTAGAAGATCCCGAAAAACCCTGTGCATAGTCAGTTGAAATGTCGAAGGCGCGTTCGTGAGGCCGAAAGGCATCACCGTGAATTCGTAACTCCCGTAGCGTGTGCGAAACGCGGTCTTGTGACAATCGTTGGCAAAGACCCGGATCTGGTGGTAACCGCCACGTAAGTCGATTTTCGAGAAGTAGCGAGCGCCGCGAAGTTGGTCAAGAAGGTCGTCGGTGCGTGGGATTGGGTAGCGAGATTTGATGGTCACCCGGTTCAACGCGCGATAATCGATGCACATGCGAAGCCCGCCGTCCTTTTTCGGAGTGAACAGGATCGGCGCCGCGAACGGGGAGGTGCTTGGTCGAATGAACCCTTTCTCCAACAGTGCGTCAATTTGTCGGCGTAGCTCCTCGAGTTCCGGCTGGGTCAACCGCCACTGTGTCCGAACAGTTGGTTGCGCGCCAGGTTCCAGCTGGATTTTGTGGTCTTCGGGTCTCTCGGGTGGCAGTCCAGGTGGCAGATCGTCCGGGAAAATGTCGGGGTACTGTCGAATCAGCTCCGCTAAATCCGGAGGGACAGCTGCACACAGCTTTTCGATGTCCTTTCCGTCGGTGTCGACCTCCAACTCTCGCAAGCAGACGGCGAACAGTTGCGCACCCTTGTTGAAGTGGCGAGCTATAGTGATGGCTTTGACGCATGGGGCTTGGATGTAGTCAGGTGTCCATGCAGGGAGTTTAACTAATCCCTCGTGCTTGCTGATGCTGCACGATCCCGTTGTCCAGTCGATGACGGGGTTGTGTCGTCGCAGCCAATCACGTCCAAGTAGTACGTCGCAGCCGTCCAACGTCGTCGCGAGGAACTTCATGCTGAAGCCGAAATCGTCGCCGCATTCGATCCTGACCGTCCGTGTTTCTTCCGTTATCGCCAGCGGCGTCCCATCCACGAGGCGAGCGTCGATTTCGGGCAGACACCTGTCAAGTTGCAGCTTGCATTTTTTTGCGCTCGCCAGATTGAAGAGGCTATGGCTGGCCCCCCCATCGACGAACATTTTCAAATTATTTTTTAACACCTTGCCAGCGACCAGCACAGGGTGATCCACATGTGTATCCCCGTTATTCGCCCGAGTGCGATCGATTGCATGAATCGGAACCACGACTCGGTGGGGATGGTGGGGTTCGGGCGACGGAGCATAGTCAGTAAAGGGCCCGCTAATTACTGACTTTTCCCATTTCCCTGCTCCTTCCTGTCGTTCCCTGCTGGCGACGCTTTCTCGGGGCAGTCTTTCATGTAGTGACCCGTCTTCCCACACCGGTAACACGGTCCCTTAGGAGGGCGGTCGGGTGTATTGAAGGCGTTGATAGTGGCCCGATGGGTCTGGCCACGAAAGCGGGTTCCATCCCTGGAAGCCGTTCTCGCGTACTGCATCAGCGCATCTGTTGACTCCGCCAGCCGTACAGCTTCGAGAAATGATGTCGGGCGGTTTCGGCGGACCTCGTACTGAATCTCGTATTTAAGGCCGCTGATGTATTTATCCAACCGCTCTGCTTCCGACATGTCATCAACTTGGTCGGCGAGGCCCATAAATGACGCCGTGTAGTCTTGGACAGAAGCCATCTTGTCAGAATGTGATGGTTGTCTAGCCTGCAGTGGGGTACTCTATAGCGAGTACAGCCCTTCTAGGGTTTGCATATATGTATCCCTATGCTTGTTAGTCAAAACCCTTCTTGCCTGTTTCTCGTTTTGGCCTAGCATTTTGACATGCTATCAGAGCGGGTCGACCCTCCTGGGTCGATCCTGTGGGTGGTCCCACCAGAAGCTTCCGCTGTTGTTTCCTGCTGTTTCCTGCCTGCCGCGCGCTCCGGGCGCGCAGCGATTTTTTCTTCCCGCCGCGCGCCCGGGGCGCGCGGCGGTTTTCTGCCCCGTCACTCGGCGCGTCGCCCCCGGGAGGCGTTGCGACGGGCGACGGGGACCCGCGCGTCGCCCCCCGTCGCCCGTCGTGGCCTGCGCGCGGCCCGTACAGCCGGCGCGCGGCCCGTACGGGCTGCGCCAGGCCCGCGCGCGGCCCGTACGGGAAGCGCCAGGCCCGCGCGCGGCTCGGGCCGCCTGCGCGCGGTTCGGGCGGCTATGCCAGGCCCGTGGGCGGCCCGTTCCTCGCTGCCCCTGCCCTCCCCACTGTCCCCCGTGCTTCTACTGGCGCCCCACCCCTCCTACAGCCCGTTCTCCTGAATTAGGGTTTGGGGGTGAGGGGTATGGGGGTGAAGCCACTGAGTGCCGTTCCCCTCCTCCTCCTCCTTCTCCGTCTCCCACTGCTGCAGCTGCCGCTGAGGGGGGTGGGTGTGTGGGAGCCGAGGGAGTGGCGCTAGGGGGTGTAGTGTGAGCGGTGCTAGGGGAACAGCAGGGGGTGTGTAAAAAGGGGGTGGGACAGCTGGGGGAAGTTGAGAGGAGGCCGTCGACTTGTCGTCCGCAGCGCCTGAAGTCCAGGGAGCCACGACCCCCTGTGGCCTGAGTAGTCCGGGGCTCTGCGCCCGGTAGCTACAGTGTGTGCACTCCTGGGAGCACAGCGAGCCAGCTGCGACCCCCTGTCGCCGTGTAGTCCGGGTTTAGCCTGGTAGCGTCAGTGCGGCGTACTCCTGCTGCCTGTGTGTCTGCAGCTTCATGGCCTAGCATTTTGACACATCTGCGACCAGGCACGCAGCTTCATGCGAGCTTGCTCCGAGGCGGATACATGCTCGAAACGGTTTCGCAAGGCTGCGCCCCACTCCTTCCACGTGCGTATCGTGGTCACTCCGAAGATTGATCCTGCCCCTTGATTAGTTGCTGCAGAGGTCCCGTCTGCCGCATGTGTCACACCTGTCGGCGTCCCTGTTTCCAAGGTTCGGCGCCACCATTCAAGCGCTGCGCCTCGAAGAAGCGAGACTGCGTAATTAATGCGCGTGGCATCGTCATTAACTCCCGCAGCAGTGAAGAAGACTTCGACACCGAACAGCCACCCCTTCACTGTAGTCGTCTTGTCCGTAGGATTAAACGGGGGCGGGTTGACGGGCTTGATCTTAATCGTTGTCACTGTGGTTGACGTTGCTGCTGCTCGCTGCCTGTCTTCTTCTTCGAAGTCACGTGTGAGCGCATCCAACGGATTGCTCATCGCCTGACTGTTGCCCTCGCCTTCGTCCACAACGACTCCTGACGCGCTTCACCTCGCGTCTGGCGTAGCTCGGCGTTTTCCTCCCGCAATGTTGTCACTTCCGCCATTAATGACTTCATGCTCGCCTGCATTTCTGCCATTTGCGCCATCATCTAGTCAACAGCCCCCTGATCCATGTGTCTGGCACTTCGTCTGGTGGGCAGTCGGGTATCCGTGGCTTTCAGGCAAGTGAAAACACGAACTATCGGAGTCGGGCAGGATTGAATTAACAATCCCTGCAGCCAACCGTCGTGTAGTCACTAAACCAGCCACACCCTGTTAGAATCTAGCAGCAGGAATGGATGAACTAACAGGATGCAGGAGTACAAGTAGTAAACCCTAACTAGGTTGTACCCCATGTGGGCTACCCCACTACAGCCTAGACAATATGCAGCACATATAGTTTGACACACCCCCATAGGCAAAGTGGGGGAGAACAAGGGGTCACACGACCAGTCAAGAGAAGCAAAACAAGCTCAGGGTGGTGTTAAACTGTATTATGCTTGTAGGCTGTAGTGGGGTAGCCAATATGGGGTACAACCCCAACTAGGGTTTCATATTTGTACCCAAACTTCTGTTAGTTCATCCATTCTTGCCTAGTGATTCTAACATGGTATTCAGAGCAGGAGGTCCCTAGGACCTACCGATCGTTTTTAGGGCCCACCACCGCTCGCATGCGGTTACCACGCTACCCCGTTCCCTAGCCTCGTAGCGCCCTCGTGCGCCCTCGTTAGCGCCCTCGCGCGCACCCTCGTTAGCGCCCTCGCGCGCACCCACGTCAGCGCCCTCGCGCGCCCCTTCGTTAGCGCCCTCGCGCGCCCCTTTGCTAGCGCCCTCGCGCGCCCCTTGCTAGCGCCCTCGCGCGCCCCTCACTAGCGCCCTCGCGCGCCTCTCACTAGCGCCCTCGCGCGCCCCTCGCCGAGCCGCCCGCTCGCAGCCCGCCCGCCCGCTCGCTGCCCGCTTCGCGGCCCGCTCGCTACGCAGCCCGCCCGCCCGCTCGCTGCCCGCTTCGCGGCCCGCCCGCTTCGCAGCCCGCTCGCTCGCTGCCCGCTTCGCGGCCCGCCCGCTTCGCAGCCCGCTCGCTCGCTGCCCGCTTCGCGGCCCGCCACTTCGCAGCCCGCCCGCCCGCTCGCTGCCCGCTTCGCGGCCCGCCCGCCTCGCAGCCCGCTCGCCCCGCTGCCCGCTTCGCGGCCCGCCCACTTCGCAGCCCGCCCGCCCGCTCGCTGCCCACTTCGCGGCCCGCTCGCATCGCAGCCCGCTTGCCCCGCTGCCCGCTTCGCAGCCCGCCCCCGCCCGCTGCTCGCTTTGCGGCCCGCCCGCCTCGCAGCGTCGCCCGCCCACCGTGCTGCCCGCTTGCAGCGCCGCCTGCCCGCCGCGCTGCCCGCTTTCCGGCCCGTCCGCCGCGCTGCCCGCTCGCAGCGTCGCCCTCCCGTCGCACTGACCGCTTGCAGCGCCGCCTGCCCGTAGCGCCAGCCTCGCCCGCTGCTCTCTATCCGTGCACAGTCGTCTTCCCCTGCTGCGGCAGCTTTCGTTACTCTGTCACACTGTCGCTATGGCTTCCATTCGCGTGCTGTCGTTCGATGCTGAGGGCCGCCCTGTGCGCTTCACCGCTTGGCTAGATGACCTGCAGCTGTTTCTCCTGAGCGATAGCAAGGAGCATGTGTCGCTCTATGACTACGCGTCTGGTGCTGCGCCTGCCCCTCCTGCCACAGCTGAGCTTAGTGTTCGTTCCCACTGGCAGACTCGTGACGCAGCTGCTCGCCTAGCCATTCGCAGTCACCTGCCGTTAGCTGAGCTAGAGCATTTTGGCGACTGCAAATCCGCTAAGGCCCTGTACGACGCTGTCGTCGCTCGCTACTCCTCGCCTGCCACAGCCGAGCTTAGCCGCCTCATGCTGCCGTACCTGTTCCCCGATCTGTCCACCTTTACTACAGTCGCCGATCTTATCACCCACCTTCGCACTAGTGATGCTCGCCTGCGTGCCGCCCTTCCCACCGAGTTCTGCGCTAAGAACCCCCCTCCACTGTACTGGACACTCCACTTCATAGTCACCCGTCTCCCTGACACCCTCCGCTCAGTTCGAGACCACTTCCTTGCTCGCTGTCCCACTGAGCTCACAGTCGCCCTCCTAGAGGAGCACCTGCTCGCGGCCGAAAAGAGCATTGTAGCTGTCGGTGCTGCTCGTGGCGCTCCTCGCACCCCCATCTTTGAGGGGTGTTCTCCCTCTCCCCTCGCTCCCTCCTACGCTGCTGCTGTTGCTGTTGACTTCCTTGGTGCTGAGTCTGTTGGCGCTGCTTCTACTCCTGGTGGGAGGCGCCGCACCGGCAAGGGCAAGGGGGGCAAGGGTGGTGGTGGTGGCGCTGGGGGGGGAGGAGGTGGGGGAGGTGGGGGGGGAGGCGGTGCTGGAGGGAGCGGTGGCGGGAGCGCTGGTGGGAGTGGGGTCGGTGGTGGAGACGGGGGCGGCGGAGGGACCAGTGGCAGTAGTGGCGGCGGCGGCGGTGGCGGCGGTGGCGGTGGTGGCGGTGGTGGCGGTGGTGGCGGTGGCGGTCGGAGCGGTGGCAGTGGTGGCGGCGGAGGTCGGAGTGGAGGCACTGGCTCTGGCCAGAGCTCCCAGCAGCAGCAGCGTCCCCAGACGACCCAGCAGCTTCGTGAGTGGCTTGCTCAGCGTGGGAAGTCTGGGGCCAGTGCCCGCTGTTCTTATGTCATTCGCACAGGTGACCGCAAGGGACAGACGTGTGGGAGGTTCCACACCCCGTACCGCTGCTTCTCCCGCCTTGACGACGCTTGGCGTGAGGAGATGGGTGCGGATGTTGAGCGCCCCCGCTGGGCTGAGCTCATGAGGGCTGGTGTTGATGTCTTTGCTCTTGACTATGATGCTATTATTGCTGCCATGTATGCATTGACTGTTAGTGCCGAGGGAGACTGTTACTTGTGTGTGCCGCCTGACCCAGGTATAGAGCCCGCTGCCCTGGGTACTAGTGAGTCTGCTCTCTCTGGTATGGTGCCCCGTGTACTTGCTCCCTCCAGTGCTGTCCCGACTGGTTTCGAGTCTGCTCTCTCAGGTACAGCACCCACAGAGACTGCTCTCTCAGGTACCGCACCGGCTGAGGCCTGTCACACCTTCACCCTTGACTCAGGTGCTTCCCGTTGCTTCTTTCGTGACAGTACTGAGCTCACACCGCTCCCTGCACCGGTCCCAGTCTCCTTGGCTGACCCCTCTGGGGGCCCAGTCCTTGCCCAGTCCACCACTGTCCTCCCTTGTCCGGCGGTTCCGTCTGGCTCGTTGTCGGGTTTCCACCTCCCCTCGTTCTCGACGAACCTGGTGAGCAACGCTGTCCTCCAGGATCAGTGGGTTGACACCTTTACCCCTGGCGGACAGCGTGTGGCGATCTGCACGTGCTCCAGGACTGGCCGTCACCTGGCTACGTTCACCCGTCGGCCGGGGTCGAGTCTCTACACACTGACCACTGCGTCTCCCCAGGTAGCTGCTGTCGGTCAGGTGTCTGCGTCAGGTCTGGTGGCCCACGCCTGTGAGTGTCGTTCCCTGTCGCACCAGACTCTTCTCTGGCACCACCGCCTGGGTCACCCCTCCTTGCCACGCCTTCGTGGCATGCACCGTCGCCTCCTTGTGTCCGGTCTTCCCCGGTCCCTCCCTCCCCTACCTGCCTCGCCTGCGCCGCCCTGCCTTCCTTGCGTCGAGGGGCGGCAGCGCGCCGCTCCTCACTCCTCCTCGTTCCCCCCGACAGAGGCTCCTCTGGAGACCCTCCACCTGGACGTGTGGGGCCCAGCCCGCGTTCGTGGTCAGGGCGGTGAGCGGTATTTTTTGCTGGTTGTCGACGACTACTCGCGTTACACCACGGTCTTCCCCTTGCGCACCAAGGGTGAGGTCCCTGCTGTTCTGATCCCTTGGATCCGCACGGTTCGTCTCCAGCTCCGCCGCCGTTTCCGGACGGATCTTCCTGTCCTGCGTCTGCACTCTGACAGAGGTGGTGAGTTTTCCTCCGACCTCTTGAGGACCTTCTGTCAGGCGGAGGGCATCGAGCAGACCTTCACGCTTCCGGACTCCCCACAGCAGAATGGGGTTGCTGAGCGCCGCATTGGCCTGGTCATGGAGGTCGCTCGTACCTCCTTGGTCCACGCGGCGGCTCCCCATTTTCTGTGGCCGTTTGCTGTCCGGTACGCCGCGCATCAGCTCAACCTCTGGCCCCGTGTCTCCTTGCCGGAGACCTCGCCCACACTGCGTTGGACGGGGGAGGTTGGCGATGCGTCGCGCTTCCGGGTGTGGGGTGCTCGTGCCCTTGTCCGCGATACGTCCGCGGACAAGCTCTCCTCCCGCACGCTTCCCTGTGTCTTCCTTGGCTTTGTCCCTGACGCGCCTGGCTGGCAGTTTTACCACCCCACCTCGCGCCGGGTCTTCGCCTCTCAGGATGTCACCTTTGACGAGTCGGTCCCTTTTTACCGTCTCTTCCCCTACCGCACTGCCCCCCTCCCTCCCCCGCCGCTGTTCCTTGCTCCTGGTCCCCCTCCGGTAGACCCCCTTCCCCCTCAGGGTCCTGCTCCTTCAGGTGTCTCTCAGGTAGACCCTCCTCCCGTCGCTGAGCCTGTCGAGGTCACAGGTGACTCAGGTGCTGCTGCGGGTGGTGCTGCTGGGAGTGCTGAGCCTGGGGGTGCTGAGCCTGGGGGTGCTGAGCCTGGGGGTGCTGGGCCTGGGGGTGCTGGGGCTGCAGGTGCTGGGACTGAGGGTGCTGGAGCTGAGGGTACGGTGCCTGAGAGTACGGAGCCTGGGGGTGCTGCGCCTGGGGGTGCTGAGCCTGCGGGTGCGGGGCCTGGGAGTGCTGCGACTGGGGGTGCTGCGCCTGCGGGTACTGAGCCTGCGGGTACTGAGCCTGGGGGTGCTGCTACTGAGCCTACGGAGCCTCGGGTTACTGCGTCTGGGGGTGCTCCGGTTCGGGGTGCTGAGCAGTCTCTCACACCGCAGCAGCTTCGTGACTGGTACGTCCGACGCTTTCGTCGTCCTAGTGGCTCGGCTGGAGTTGGGGGTGCTGGAGCTGCTCGTCCTGGGGGTGCTCGTACTGGGGGTACTGGAGCTGCCGGGACTGGCTGTTCTGGGAGCACTGCGACTGGAGCTGCTGGAGCTGGGGACTCTGGCGCTGGCGGTGCTAGCGGAGTTGGAGCTGCCGACTCTGGGGGTGGCGCTGCTGCTGGTGCTGCGGACCCACCTGGTGGAGCTGCTGCTGGTGCTGACGAGTCGGACGGTGGAGCTGCTGCTGGAGCTGGGGACCCGGCCGGTGGAGCTGCTGCTGGTGCTGTGGACCCGGACGCTGGAGCTCCTACTGGTGCTGAGGACCCGGCCGCTGGAGTCCCTTCTGCTTCTGGAGACGCTGCGCGGCCGCGACCGTACTTCGTACCGCTCCTTCAGCAGGTTCTTGGGCAGGCTCCTCCTCCTTGTCCTCCTCCCTCCGTAGAGTGTCCTCCGCCTGTCCAGCCGCAGTCACAGTTACCGCCTGCCTCGCCTCTCCCTGCTCCCTCTCCTTATACTGGTCCCACAGGAGGTCTTACAGAGCGTCGTGAGCCTGAGTCTCGTCCTGCGTCGCCTGTTCGTCCTGCTCGCACTGGTAGTCGTGTCCGTCGTGAGCGTCCTCCTCCTGTCCCAGGCACTCACTACATGACTCTGCGTCCCTCTACTGCTCCTCGGCGTGTCCCTCTACCGTCTCCTCCTGCGTCCTCTTTGCCTGCCGTTCCGGACCCTGAGTCTGACCGGTATCGCGCTGAGCACCCTACAGTCACGCGTCTCCTCGCTACTGTTGTCACTGACCCTACCTTTGAGTCCTCGGCTGCGTCTGCTCTGGTCGCTGAGTTGGTTGACTTTGCTGCTGCCTGTCGTCTAGACTACGCTGCTAGCCTTGTTGCTGCGTCAGAGTCTGCGTCTGTCTGTCCTCCGTCCGCCGGGGGTGAGTGTGCTCTTGGCACGGACGTCCTTGAGGACAGGCAGGAGGACTTTGACTCTCTTGCGGCTGCTGTACCTCATCTCGTGGCCTGGTTGCTTGCCCCTGAGGGAGACCCGGATGCACTAGACATCCCCACTCCGCGCACTTACGCAGAGGCGATCTCGGGTCCCTACTCCTCTCAGTGGCAGACAGCCATGGACGCAGAGATGGCATCCTGGAAGTCCACAGGCACCTACGTCGACGAGGTTCCCCCTCCTGGGGCGAACATCGTCGATGGCATGTGGATTTTCAGGGTGAAGCGGCCGCCAGGTTCTCCGCCTGTCTTCAAGGCTCGTTACGTTGCTAGAGGCTTCAGTCAGCGTCAGGGGGTCGACTTCTTCCAGACCTTCTCCCCCACCCCGAAGATGACCACTCTTCGGGTTCTGCTGCACGTTGCTGCTCAGCGTGACTACGAGCTTCACTCTCTTGACTTCAGCACAGCGTTCCTGCAGGGCAGCCTGCACGAGGAGATCTGGCTGCGCCGCCCACCTGGCTTTACTGGGTCGTTTCCCCCTGGTACCCAGTGGAGTCTCCGCCGGCCAGTCTACGGTCTCCGCCAGGCGCCACGTGAGTGGCACGACACACTGAGGACTACTCTTGCGGCTCTTGGGTTCGCGCCGTCTACTGCTGACCCGTCGCTGTTTCTGCGCACAGACACGTCGCTGCCGCCGTTCTACATTCTCGTGTACGTCGACGACTTGGTCTTTGCTACTGCTGACACTGAGGCACTCGCTCGTGTGAAGTCGGAGCTGCAGAAGAGACACACCTGCACTGACCTGGGTGAACTGCGTAGCTACCTTGGCTTGCAGATCACCCGGGACAGAGCTCGCCGCACCATCACCCTGACTCAGTCACACATGGTGCAGCAGGTCCTTCAGCGCTTCGGCTTCCAGTTCTCCTCACCACAGGCCACACCTCTGGCTACCAGCCACTCGCTCTCAGCTCCACCTTCGGACGAGTCCGTAGAGCCGAGTGGCCCGTACCCAGAGCTTGTAGGCTGCCTCATGTACCTGATGACTTGCACGCGACCTGACCTCGCGTACCCTCTTAGCATCCTTGCTCGTTACGTTGCGCCTGGGAGACACAGGCGAGAGCACTGGGAGGCTGCTAAGAGGGTGCTGCGTTACCTGTGCAGTACATCAGGCATGGGGCTGGTGCTTGGAGGACGCGACAGAGTTGTCCTCACTGGTCACTCGGACGCCTCTTGGGTGGACGACCTGGCTACGCAGCGGTCGTCACAGGGTTACACCTTCAGCCTTGGCTCAGGTTCTGTCTCGTGGCGGTCCACCCGCTCTTCCTCTGTTCTCAGCTCTAGTTGTGAGGCTGAGATCTACGCCACAGCCATGGCTGCACAGGAGTTACGCTGGCTCACCTACCTGCTGACTGACTTGGGAGAGCGGCCTAGTTCTCCTCCAGTTCTGTACGGTGACAACAAGGCGGCTCTTGCCTTGTGTCAGGAGCACAGACTGGAGCACAGGACGAAGCACATTGCTCTTCGCTACTTTCTTGCTCGAGAGCTTCAGCAGCGCGGTCAGCTTCGGCTTGTGTACGTGGACTCGAAGGCCAACACTGCTGATATCTTCACCAAGGCGCTCCCGCCTAGTGATCATCAGCGGCACTGTACTTCTTTAGGCCTTGTGTCCACGTTTCCTCACTTGCTCACTGCTTGACATTCTTTGTACTGTACTTTATATATATCTTGTTGCTTGCTTGCTAGGTTTTGATCACTGTGTTGCTTGTCTTGTACTATATCTAGCACTGCATGTGAACTGGCCTTGTGGCCTTTACTTGTGCTCGGAGTGTGGTGACGTTGTGATCCACCCTGGGCTTTGTTTTGCTTTGCTGGACTGGTCTTGTGACCCTTTGTTCTCCCCCACTTTGCCTATGGGGGTGTGTTAAACTGTATTATGCTTGTAGGCTGTAGTGGGGTAGCCAATATGGGGTACAACCCCAACTAGGGTTTCATATTTGTACCCAAACTTCTGTTAGTTCATCCATTCTTGCCTAGTGATTCTAACAGGTGGATCACAACGTCACCACGCATTCTGAGCACAAGCAAAGGGCCACTGGGCCAGTTCACATGCAGAGATATATATGCAGCAATAACAGTACAGTGATGGCTACCTAGCAAGAGCCAGCATGCATATATATATATATATATATATATATATATATATATATATATATATATATATGTACAGATCACAGTACAAGCAGAGACTACAGCAAGTGTGGAAACGTAGGCACAAGGCCTAACAGAGTACAAAAGCGCTGATGATCACCAGACGGAAGTGCCTTGGTGAATATGTCAGCAGTGTTGGCCCGAGTGGCCACGTGGCGAAGACGAAGCTGGCCTCGCTGCTGCAACTCTCGAGCCAGGAAGTACCGCAGAGCAATGTGCTTCGTTCTGTGCTCCAGTCTGTGCTCCTCACACAAGGCAATGGCGGCCTTGTTGTCAACGTACAGCACTGGAGGAGAACGAGGCTGCTCTCCCAAGTCAGTCAGCAGGTAGGTGAGCCAGCGTAACTCCTGTGCAGCCATGGCGGTGGCGTAGATCTCAGCCTCACAACTGGAGCCGAGAACTGAAGTCGAGCGTGTAGAACGCCACGAAACTGAACCAGAGCCAAGGCTGAAGGTGTAACCCTGTGACGACCGCTGAGTAGCCAGGTCGTCAACCCAAGAAGCGTCTGAGTGCCCAGTGAGGACAACTGGGCTCGTCCCTCCAAGCACTAGCCCCATGCCTGATGTGCTGCACAAGTAACGCAGTACCCTCTTAGCAGCAGCCATGTGCTCAGGTCGGTGCCGACCAGGAGCCACGTAGCGAGCTAGAAGACCAAGAGGGTACGCGAGGTCAGGTCGAGTGCAAGTCATCAGGTACATGAGGCAGCCGACTAGCTCTGGGTAAGGACCACTCGGCTCTACGGACTCGTCCGAAGGTGGAGCTGAGAGCGTGTGACCTGTAGCCAGAGGAGTGGCCTGTGCTGAAGACCAGGTGAAGCCGAAGCGCTGAAGGACCTGCTGCACCATGTGTGACTGAGTCAAGGTGATGGTGCGACGTGCTCTGTCTCGGGTGATCTGCAAGCCAAGGTAGCTGCGCAGCTCACCCAAGTCTGTGCACGTGTGTCTCTTCTGCAGCTCCGACTTCACGTGGGCGAGAGCCTCAGTGTCAGTAGTGGCAAAAACCAAGTCGTCGACATACACGAGGATGTAGAACGGCGGCAGGGAAGTGTCGGTGCGCAGAAACAGCGACGGGTCAGCAGTAGAAGGCGCAAACCCAAGAGCCGCAAGCGTAGTCCTCAGTGTGTCGTGCCACTCACGTGGCGCCTGGCGGAGACCGTAGACCGGCCGCCGGAGGCTCCACTGGGTACCAGGAGGGAACGACCCAGTGAAGCCCGGGGGGCGGCGCAGCCAGATCTCCTCGTGCAGGCTACCCTGCAGGAAAGCTGTGCTGAAGTCAAGAGAGTGAAGCTCGTAGTCACGGTGAGCAGCAACGTGCAGCAGCACCCGAAGAGTGGTCATCTTCGGAGTGGGGGAGAAGGTCTGGAAGAAGTCAACTCCCTCTCGCTGACTGAAGCCTCGAGCCACGTAACGCGCCTTGAAGACAGGCGGAGAACCCGGCGGCCTCTTCACCCTGAAAATCCACATGCCACTGACGATGTTCGCCCCAGGTGGGGGAACCTCGTCCACGTAGGTGCCTGTGGACTTCCAGGAAGCCATCTCTGCGTCCATGGCTGCCTGCCACTGAGAGGAGTAGGGACCCTCTATCGCCTCTGCGTAAGAGCGCGGAGTCGGGATGTCTGGTGCATCCGGGTCTCCCTCAGGGGCAAGTAGCGAGGACACAAGATGAGGTAAAGCAGCAGCAAGGCACTGGAACTCCTCCTGCCTGTCCTCAAGGACGTCCGTGCTAAGAGCACACTCACCCCCGACGGACGGAGGACAGACAGACTCAGACTCAGTAACAAGACTGGCAGTGAAGTCTAGACGACAGGCAGCAGCAAAGTCAACAAGCTCAGCGACAAGAGCAGACGCAGCAGCAGACTCAAACGACGGGTCAGTGACAACTGTGGCTAGTAGACGCGTGACAGTAGGGTGCTGAGCACGAAACCGGTCAGACGCAGGGTCCGGAACGTCAGGCAAAGAGGACGCAGGAGGAGACGGCAGAGGAACAGGCTGCGGAACAGAGGAAGGACGACGGACTACGAGGTGCGCGCTGGGGACAGCCGGCGGACGCGAACGAGGAACACGAGGACCGGTACGACCAGGACGAGCAGGCGAGACAGGACGCGACGCAGGCTCACGACGCACAGCAGGACTACCAGTCAGCTCAGCGTAAGGAGAAGGAGCAGGCAGCGGCGAGCCAGTCTGTAACGGAAGACCAGTAGACGACGGAAGAGTAAGAACCTGACGAAGAACAGAGGCAGACGGCGGCAGAGACGACGGAGACGGCGGAGCGAAGAACAGTCGTGTCGGCGCAGCTGCACCAGAACCAGCAGCTCCAGCAGCTCCAGTGCCTCCAGCAGCTCCAGTACCTCCAGCAGCTCCAGTACCTCCAGCAGCTCCAGAAGCTCCAGGCCCAGAGCCGACACCTCGAGTCCCAGGGTCTCCAACCTCTGTGTCTCTAGCAGCAGCACCCCCAGAACCAGCACCTCCAGTCCCAGGGTCTCCAACCGCAGGGTCTCCAGCAGTAGCACCCCCAGAACCAGCACCTCCAGCTCCAGGGTCTCCAACCTCAGCGTCTCCAGCAGCAGCACCCCCAGAGCCAGCACCTCCAGTCCCAGGGTCTCCAGCCTCAGTGTCTCCAGCACGAGCCCCTCCAGAACCAGCAACTCCAGCACCTCCAGTAGACAAAGGACCAGCACGACTCCGAGCTCCAGCAGCGCGACGCTGACGGCGACCGTACCAGTCCTGCAGCTGCTGTGGGGTGAGAGGCACACGGGGACGAAGGCGGCCACTCCAAGGAGACCGCGCAACAGCAGACTCAGAACCCTCAGCGCCCGCACCCCCAACGGCTCCAGAACCTCCGGTGTCAGTACCCTCAGCACCAGTACCTCCAGCGACTCCAGAACCTCCAGCGCGAGCACCCTCAACAGCTCCAGGACCTCCAGCTCCAGCGCCACCAGGACTAGGCCCTCCAGCAGCTCCTGAACCTCCAGCGCCAGCACCCTCAGTAGCTCCAGAACCTCCAGCGTCAGTACCGCCAAGCTCAGCACCCCCAGACCCCTCACACGCAGGCTCAGCACCACCAGGCTCTACACCCTCAAGCTCCGCACCCTCAGGCTCAGTACCCCCAGACTCAGCACCCCCAGGCTCCGCACCCCCAGGCTCAGCACCCCGAGCAGGACCACTCGCAGGAGGACCTGAGTCACCAGTGACCTCAACCGGCGCAGTCAAGGGAGGAGGGTCTACCTGAGAAACACCTGAAGGAGCAGGACCGGGAGCGGGGAGGGGGTCTACCTGGGGAGCACCTGGAGCAAGGAAGAGCGGCGGGGGGGGGAGCGAGGCAGTGCGGTAGGGGAAGAGACGGTAAAAGGGAACCGACTCGTCGAACGTGACGTCCTGAGACGCAAAGACACGGCGCGAGGTGGGGTGGTAAAACTGCCAACCAGGCGCGTCAGGGACAAAGCCAAGGAAGACACAGGGAACAGCGCGGGCGGAGAGCTTGTCCGCGGTGGTATCGCGGACAAAGGCACGAGCACCCCAGACCCGGAAACGCGACGCATCGCCAACCTTCCCCGTCCACAGCAGTGTGGGCGAGGTCTCCGGCAAGGAGACACGGGGCCAGAGGTTGAGCTGATGCGCGGCGTACCGGACCGCAAACGGCCACAGAAAATGGGGGGCAGCCGCATGGATCATGGAGGTACGAGCGACCTCCATGACTAAGCCAATGCGGCGCTCAGCAACCCCATTCTGCTGCGGAGAGGCCGGAAGCGTGAACGACTGGGTGATGCCGTGCTCCGCACAGTAGGCTGCCAAGAGGTCGGAGGAGAACTCACCACCTCTGTCAGAGTGCAGACGCAGGACAGGAAAGTCCGACCGGAACCGCTCGCGGAGCTGGAGACGAACAGCGCGGATCCAGGGGATCAAAACAGCAGGGACGTCCCCCTTGCTCTGCAAGGGGAAGACCGTGGTGTAACGCGTGTAGTCGTCGACGACCAGCAGGAAGTACCGCTCGCGGCCCTGTCCCTGGACGCGGGCTGGGCCCCACACGTCCAGATGGAGCGTCTGCAGTGGAGCCTCTGTGGGAGGAAACGAGGAGGAGTGAGGAGCGGCGCGCTGCCGCCCCTCGACGCAAGGAATGCAGGGCGGCGCAGGCGAGGGAGGGAGGGCAGGCAGGGACCTGGGAAGACCAGAGACCAGGGAGCGAGAGTGCATGCTACGCAGGCGAGGCAAGGAGGGGTGACCAAGGCGGTGGTGCCACAGGAGAGTGTCGTGCGACAAAGCGCGACACTCGCAGGGGGCCGCCAGCTGACCAGACGCAGACGCAAACGCAGACGCAGCTACCTGAGGGGACTCAGTGGTCAGTGTGTACAGACTCGAGCCAGGTGCACGGGTGAACGTGGCCAAGTGCCGGCCCGTCCTAGCACACGTACAGTGAGTCACTCGCTGACTCGCAGGAGTGAACTGGTCAACCCCCCCATCCTGGAGGTCAGCTCCACTCACCAAGTTCGTAGAGAACGAGGGGAGGTAAAGACCTGACAGCGAGCCGGACGGGACGGCCGGACACGGCAGAACCGTGGAATAGTGGGCAAGGACTGGACCCCCAGAGGGGTCCGCCAGGGAGACCGGGACTGGCCGACGGAGCGGCGTAAGTGCGGTGCAGTCGCGAAAGAAGGAGCGGGAAGCTCCTGAGTCAAGGGTGAAGGTGTGCGAGACCGCAGTGGGCGCAGTACCAGAGAGAGCAGACACAGCAGCACCTGATGCCACGGCCTCACCAGTACCTAGAGCAGTAGACGTACTAGCACCGAGAGCAGCAGCCTCACCAGCACCTAGAGCAGGAGACGCACTAGCACCTAGGGCAGCAGCCTCACCAGGGTCAGGCGGTACGCACAGGCAACAGGCACGGTCAGCACTAGTAGACAATGCATACATGGCAGTGAGAATAGCATCATAGTCACGCGCAAAGATATCTACCCCCTGTCCATGCAGCTCTAGCCAGGTGGGGAGCTCAGCCTCGTCGCCAAACACTGTGCGCCAGTCGTCGCTCAGACGGGCGAAGCAGCGGGACTGTGTGTGACCAAGCGTCCCACAAGGCTGACCAGTCCTAGCACCTGTGCGAATGACGTACGGGCAGCGGACTGTACGCGTAGACCTGCTACACTGAGCGTACCACTCCTGGAGCTGCCGGGGCGTAAGTGTCTCACGTGGACGTCCCTGCAGCTGCAGCTGGCCACTGCCAGACGCTCCCAACTGACCAGCTCCAGGGCGACAGCTACGACGGCTACCGCGACAACCCCAGCTAGTATACCACTCACTAAGCTGCTGAGGCGTCAGAGGCTCGCGTGAATGTCGCTGGAGCTGCATCTGGCCACCTGCCAGTAGCAGTAGCGCAGGAAAGGCAGGCGCGGCAGGCAGGCAAGCAAGCAGGCAGGCAGGCAGGCCGGCAGGTAGGCAGGCAGCCAGGCAGGCAGGCAGGCAGGCAGACAGGCAGGCAGGTAGGCAGGCAGGCAGGCAGGCAAGTAGACACGCAGGCAGACAGGCAGGCAGGCAGGCAGGCCGGCAGGCAGGCAGGCAGCCAGGCCGGCAGGCAGGCAGGCAGACAGGCAGGCCGTCAGGCAGGCAGGCAGGCGCTCACCAAAGGCTGGGAGAGCAGGGCCGGCGCTCGAGTAGGCGCACGACAGCGGCGACGTCGGGGCCGCAAAACCGGCTGCAGAGCAGGGCCGAAACAGCTGGAGGGCGCTGCCGCGTCAGCGGCAGTAGCAGGGTGGGGCCGCGTCAGCGGCAGGTCGGGGTCGTGGCAGCTGCAGGGCGGGGCCGCATCAGCGGCAGGTCGGGGCCATGGCAGCTGCTGGGCGGGGCCGCATCAGCGGCAGGTCGGGGCCGAGGCAAAGGGCCGCGCGCGGCCGCGCTAGGGAGTAGCGGGCCGCGCGCGGCTCGGCGCGGGCTGTTGCGGGCCGCGCGCGGGCCGTGCGAGGCAGGAGCAGGCCTCGCGCGGCTCGGCACGAGCTGCTGCGGGCCGCGCGCGGGCTGCGCGAGGCCGTAGCAGGCCGCGCGCGGCTCGACGCGGGCTGCGCGGGCTCGGCGCGGGCTGCGCGCGGCAGCTGCGAGCTGCGCGCGGCTCGGTGCGGGCTGCGCGCGGTTGCAGCGGGCTGTGCGCGGCTCGGTGCAGGCTGCGCGCGGCTGCAGCGGGCTGCGCGCGGCTCGGTGCGGGCTGCGCGTGGCTGCAGCGGGCTGCGCGCGACTCGGGGCGGGCTGCGCGATCTCGGTGCGGGCAGCGCGCGGTAGCAGCGTGTGTGCGGGCCCGACAGGCGTGTAGAGGCGGCGCGCGGGCCTTACGGGCCTCTAGGGGCAGCGCGGTAACCGCAGCGGTAGGTGGGCCCGAAAAAAAACGGTCCTACGGACCTTAGTGCTCTGAAACCATGTTAGAATCTAGCAGCAGGAATGGATGAACTAACAGGATGCAGGAGTACAAGTAGTAAACCCTAACTAGGTTGTACCCCATGTGGGCTACCCCACTACAGCCTAGACAATATGCAGCACATATAGTTTGACACACCCGTGCCATCAAAACTACCCTCGGAAAGCGGGGTGAACTAGGAAAGTAGCTCTGATACCAGGTGTTATGAGTTGTAAAAGGAGTGCGCAGGTAAACGAATAACGAGGCTGTGATTCAACCAACTGAGAATACAATGAATGTGCAGACTAATGTAGGGCTAGCCTAGCGGGGGGGAAAACTCGGACGAGCGCGGTTTGGAGCAGGTTTGGCGATGGGAAATGCCGAAGGCGACGCGAGGAGCCTCGGCAGCGTTGAAATCGGCCGAACGTGCAAAGTCCGAAAATCGGGTTGCCGTCAACCCCGATAAGGAATTCGGAAAAATTCCTTACACAAAGGAACCCCCAACAACACTATCAGCCACGTAGGAACCCCCAACAATAGTAAATAGATTCATTACTCATTCCCAAAACAATCAAGCTCCAAAATGCACCTCGTGCAACACATCAATCACAGATAAAATAGTTAATTAAACCTGCTGCTTTGGCTGCCAAGTCCACTCGCCCTAATAGATTTGGTGGTATTGACAACCAGAGGAAGTGGCTGGCACATCCCTCTCTGCGGTGATTGAACCAGCATGAACCTTCCACTGCTCCTCATGCACCGCATACTAACTGGAGAAATTGTTCTCACTGCTTCCACGTCCTTATTTCTCGAGTGGCGCTGACAGTTCTCATGGTAACAATGGTGGTGGTAACCAGGTGACACTGCTCGTGCCTCGCACAGTGTTACACGGCCCTTGCTCCGAGTCGGCTGGAGCGCAACAGCTGCCCGGACGCATGGCAGGGACCAGAACGGCTGTAGCTCATGGCGTGATGATGCCGGCTGTAGCTCCTTTTGGAGAACAGAACAGTTGTGTTCAGTGAGTTGACTGCGTTGATTGAGGGGGGGGTCAGCTGGAGTATTAGAGCAGGAGACACGGGAAAAGCGTGTGTGACCAGGATGGGCTGAGGCGACTGGCGACTGTGGGCTAGAATGGGCGGCCGGCGGCAGCTGCAGACGTGGCGGAAAGAGTGATGGGGACGGAGGGGCAAGAAACGGAGGAGAAAAGCGGGGAGGAGATGGCGGCGGAATGGCAGGGGTGGGTGGAATGGAGGAGGCGGGAGGGGGCGAGGAGGCAGGAGGGAGGGTGGAGGGTGGCAGGAGGGTGGCAGGAGGAAGAGAGGAGGGTGATGATGCGTTGGGAGAGAGAGGCGGAGTCGAGGAGGACGGGTCGGAATATTCGCGTTTATTGCTTGAGCTTTGGTCTGCCGCCGCCGCGTTTCCTGTAATTGCCCTTAGTTCCGCGCGCTCCTTCCATCCTGCACTCTCCTCCCATGCGCGTTCTGATGCGCGATCTTCCGCGGCGCGCTTATCCCATGCTGCGTGTTCCTCCCATGCTCCGCACTCTGCAGCTACACCTCCTTTTTTGACCTGTGATTCAGTGCTGCTGCAGTCATTACACTCTGCATAACCACGACGAAGTTGGTGCCGCTGCTGCCAGTGAGGGCTGGTCGTAGCCGTTTTAGTGGTACCAGTACCAATAGAACGCGCCGTGTGTTTCGCGCTACGCTGGTGCTCGCCGTCGCTGCAGTATCCCCTTCCCTCAGCAGTTCTGTCACAGGAGCCGCTCAAGGCACCGCTAAACGCGCCGCGGCCGCGAGGTTCGAAGTGCTCGCTAAACGCGCTGCTGCTGCCGCTGTCGGTCATGGCTAACTCGTCCGAAAAACCTAAAACTCGAGAGTCGTCCATTCTCAGTAGCGACGCGAATTCTGATCGAAAAGCGCGGATATTCAAATAGACTAATAAATTGACGAGGTGATTGGAAGCTGAATAGCCTTACGAGAATCTTGTAGGATGTCGTAGCTGTGATTGGTAGCTGAATCCGTCTGAACTATCTTGGATTTCTTGAGTGATTTGGAAGAAAACTCAATATTGATACTTCTGAAGGTGACGTGGATTTCCGGGAATCTTGAGGCCCCATAGGTCACCTGCCGTGGACGAAGGAAGAAATGGGTAAGCGCCACTTCACCGCCACCATCCGGTGACGCGGGGAGGTGTTCGGTGAGGGCGGCGGCGCTGCCCATGTGCATCTTACCCGACCTAGGGGGCTGACGCGGAATTATCGATGTCGCCTTTCGTGTACAGTGCAGGTCCAGCATGCATCGTAGCCGCCAATTATTGTACTCGCCAAAAGCTATTTCGCCCTATGAGGACTCTTTGTTACCGTCGTCTTCGCGTACCTTGTTAACGTTTTCACATGGAGTAAATTTCTGGTTGTGACTGAGGGTCTCCCTAAGACTCAATATTTTTCCTAATATTTTCTCGTTACTCAAGCATACTGCTGCAATATCTCATACAGATCCAAAACGTTACCTCAGATCTTGGATGAAACTGAATGAGCGAACTGTGGCACTATGTACAGTATGTGCAAAACAAATCACTGCAGCCTTCAAGTTTTGGTATGGACTCCAAATCCTCCATGCCAAGTGTCAGGGACATATACACCTGCACGATATGCTTCAGAAATTGCTGCAGCAAACGTGCAAAACTGGTGAGAATAGAGCGACCCAGCAAAAACTGACAAAATCATTTTCCAATCACATGCTTCCCAGAGCCTGGGCATTATTCTCCATCAGATGCTTCATTGATGGAGGATAATTTCCATGCTCACTGCCGGTATCACTGCTTATGTCACTGCTGATGTCACTCATTGCAAAACCACCAGAGTCACTGCTGTCGCCACTACCAGGGATGCGCGAGTGAGAATGCATGCCACGACTAACATGGCTGTCCGAGTCTGGAACCTTAGAAAAATCGGACCATTGGCTGTGCCCATTGAAGCGAGGTGGGGTGCTGACGCTCGAGGAGTCATTTACGACACATGTTGCCCTCATAGCGGCTGCTTCTAACACGCCATTCTTTAAAGAGCACGTTCTGCGTGCGGAGCGGCCGTACCGATCGCCTTTGCCGGACTGCTGATTGGATTGAAACAGCAGCAGGCGGCCGCTGTTGCGGACGGAATGAAGGCTTACAGGCGAAACGGCTGTTTGCACTTCCGATAAAGTCACCATGATGGCCCTTGCTCCGCGTCGGCTGTAGCGCTGTCGCCGGTCGAATGCACGGCAACGACCAAAACGGCTGAAGCTCGCGGTGCGGTTCGGACGAAGATTCCGAGAACCTGGACCTGCAGCTTTGACGGATGGTAGCGGCGGAGTCGCTACTCATGCGCCGGAGAGACGGCGAATTCTGACAGCCGCGCTGCGCGTTGCCGTCACGACGTTGTTCATCTGTGTCGGAGACAGAAACTCGGCGGTTCCAAGGCTGCTGCTGCAGTTGCTCCTGCTGCTGCTGGTAATAATTGTCCCAGTCGTAATCCAATTGCTGTTGATGGGAGAAGGTATGGTGATGGCGGTGGTGGCGATGGTCAGAGTTATGGAGGTTTGGATGGTGATGGTAGTCGTGGTTTTGGCAGGTTTGTCGACAGCAGTGATGCGCCGGCGAATAGGACACTGGCGAAGATGCGGTAACCCTCCGCGCTTCGCCGACGTCTGGTGAACGCTCCGTATGTCGGTCGCACGATGAAGTCCTTTCAACCGAACGCCGTTGTTCCGAGACAATGGTTGAACGGATAGGCTCAGACGTACTGAAGGAAGCACGGCGAGTGCCTTGATGTTGTGATTCTAAAAATGAACGTTCTTGAGACTTCTCAAGGTACCTAATTTGGTCCCAGAACTGAGTGTCGTTGTTTCGACCGTCACGGTTCGCGACCGGATGATCTCTGTACACGAACTGCGGATCCATTAGAAATAAACGACGATGCGCGACAGTGCTAAGATTGATCACAGGAACAACACTGCTAACAAACGCATATCTCTTCACAGGAGAAGACCAAACCTGTGTTGTCGAGTGCAAAAGAACGAGCTCAATGAACGATCACGGACAGCACAACGAGCTTATCAAACAAAATAACCACCGCGTAATGAGCTAAAGAAAAGCCAGGACCTTGCCCTTTTCGTTGCGTGTGGTTGTGCAGTTCATCAGGACGAAATATGCGCCAAGGGCAGAGTGTGAGCGTGACAAGTGGATGAAGAAGAAAGGGTGGGGGGAGGGGGAGGGGGAGGCGGAGAGGAGGGGGGTTGGGGGGGTTGAGTGAAAGGGAATCATAAGGTAGCAGGAAAGGTGAAAGGGGAACGAACAGTCATGAACGAGACTCATCCAGCCAAGAGATGGAGACTTTATGGGGAAGAGGAGGGAGGGGAGGAGGGAGGGCAGGAGGAAGAGAATTCTCCCAAACGGGAGGGCATGACCTCGGCAGATGGTGCGCTGGCAGAACGTCGAAGGAAATTGAGTGCTGCCCGCGGGCAGAACGCACATGATGCGTTGTGATGTGGTGTGATGTTTTCCCTGTATATTTTGACTGACAGTCTCCCCCACCCCCATTTATGCATGCATTTTGCAACACACATCAGTGTTTGAGCGCGTCCCGAGACTTTTCATGACGCATCGTGAGCGTTGCTTCAAATGGCGGCTGATCCTGTGAGTCGTCGATGCACTACGCAGCGGAGCAGCGCGTTTCTCCGCCATGACGGAAACGTGTGGACTTTTCGTGACACTTCCCGCCTGGCAGCCAGGGCGACTCACCGCCGCTAGCGGACACTCAAACGGGATCAATCCAGTCAGAATAATTGAGGATTTGCATGCACGTTCGCTTCTCCAATCAGGTGCGTCGGTGCTGGTCAGACCTGGGCTGGTCTTGAGTCAGCTTCGGATTTCGGGGGCAAGTTCTCTTGCCCCCCCTACCCTGCTTCCTTCGGCAATGTGGCTGAAAAAATCTTCCCGTAGGCTGGCGGGATCCACGTCATACTTGACTGGGGCACGTGTCTGGGGCAAGAAGATCAATTCCGATTACAACACAATTCTGGTACAGCAGCAATCTACATAAACATATCCCTACAACCATTGTACTCATCATTGCAGATTAGTCACTAGTACCACTATGGTACTTCAGAACCTAACATCCTATTATTGATCTAAAACTGCTAAAAAAAACCTAAATCAATATGCTTTCAAATCAACATCAACTTATTACATACTCCCACCGGCAACATCAAATGAAGTTAGCGCTTCCGACGGTTGTCTTCAGCGGGAGTGGGGTTGCCCTTCTTCATCATGGCACAGAACTCGTTGTAGTCAATGCGGCCATCCTGTCACAGAAATAAAATCCAAAACCAAAAGCAACAGCTATGTGTACCGGCAGAAACATCCATCCAATCAAGGAGATGAAGAAACAAAAGACACTGACTAACAAAAAAGGATTACACATCAAGTCTGAAACAACATCCCATGCCTCTCACATACCCCCCCCCCCCTCCCCCCTTACGCTTCACAGACCCCTACAAAATAGACACTCACATTATCCGAGTCCACCTCCTGCAGGATGGCGTCAATCTCGCCTGGCAGCAGCACTCACTATGTGCAAGGCCTCTAAAGCATTATACCGTATGCACTCTCAAAGCACACACTCACATTATCAGAGTCCACCTCCTGCAGGATGGCGTCAATCTCGCCTGGCAGCAGCGCCTCCTCCTTGGACAGAGCCTCCCTCAGCTCCTCCACCGTGATGTACCTGGGGGAGAGGGGGGAGGAGGGGGGTGATGAGGGGGAGTTGTGGGATGGGGGATTGAATAAGGCTAGTTAGGACAGGAGCAGCGCATACAGCAGCGCCTCCTCCTTTGACAGCGCCTCCCGCAGCTCCTCCACCGTGATGTACCTGAAAGAGAAGGGGAAAGAAGGGGGGTGAGGGGGTTGGTGGGCGAGGGAAGAGAAGAGGTTCTCCTCCTTCCCATGCCAGTCAACCACACCCACGCACACACAATCACACACTACCATCACAGTCATCTCATCACGCACCCGCTGCTGTCGGTGTCAAAGAGTTGGAAGGCCTGAAAGAGGTTCTTCTCCTTCTCCACCTTGTTCATGTGGATGGTGGCCGCTATGAACTCCTGGTAGTCTATCGTCCTGCTCTTGTGCCCCTGTTGACCCCTCCCCCCTCCTCCCCCCCCCCCACTGCTACAGACTCGCTCCCTCACACTCAATCACACGCAGCCACACACGATCAGTCACATGCCATCACAGAATCTCACGGTCACATGCAATCAGCTCTTCTGTGCACTCACCCGCTGCCATCGGCATCAAAGTGTTGGAAGGCCTGGAAGAGGTTCTCCTCCTTCTCCACCTTGTTCATATGGATGGTAGCCGTTATGAACTCCTGGTAGTCTATCGTGCCACTGTTGTCCACGTCAGCCTGCCACGTGGCATCACAAGGGAGCAACAGGTTGGGGGGGAGGGGGGAGGAAAAGTGGGGAAAGGAGGGAGGGGTTTAGGTGGTGGTGGTGGAGGTAGGATGGTTCAGATTGGCACAGGATGGATGTAAATGGAACAAATTTTGAGGGGGCTCAAAAATAGATTGGCACAGGATGGATGTTATGAAACAAATTTTGAGGGGACTCAAAAATAGATTGGCACAGGATGGATGTTATGAAACAAATTTTGAGGGGACTCAAAAATAGATTGGCACAGGATGGATGTTATGAAACAAATTTTGAGGGGGCTCAAAAATAGTTTGGCACAGGATGGATGTTATGAAACAAATTTTGAGGGGACTCAAAAATAGATTGGCACAGGATGGATGTTATGAAACAAATTTTGAGGGGACTCAAAAATAGATTGGCACAGGATGGATGTTATGAAACAAATTTTGAGGGGACTCAGAAATAGATTGGCACAGGATGGATGTTATGAAACAAATTTTGAGGGGACTCAAAAATAGATTGGCACAGGATGGATGTTATGAAACAAATTTTGAGGGGACTCAAAAATAGATTGGCACAGGATGGATGTTATGAAACAAATTTTGAGGGGACTCAAAAATAGATTGGCACAGGATGGATGTTATGAAACAAATTATGAGGGGACTCAAAAATAGATTGGCACAGGATGGATGTTATGAAACAAATTTTGAGAGGACTCAAAAATAGATTGGCACAGAATGGATGTTATGAAACAAATTTTGAGGGGACTCAGAAATAGATTGGCACAGGATGGATGTTATGGAACAGCTCAGAGGCTCACAGACAGACTCACCGCCTCCATGAGCTGCCGCACTTGGTCCTCAGGCATGTTAGACCCCATCTTCTTGAGCCCCTCCTTGAGCTCCCTGTGAGTCATGGAGGCACACACTTGCTACCCTATATCCTCGTTATAAAGTGTCTCACTGCTGTGCCACTCACCGCCTCCATGAGCTGCCGCACTTGGTCCTCGGGCATGTTACTCCCCATCTTCTTGAGCCCCTCCTTGAGCTCCTCAAACGTGATCGACCCGCTGCCGTCCTCATCAATGCTCTTGAACATCTCCTTCAACCCCATGATCTCCTCCTCCGACATGTGGCTCGCAATGACCTGTAGTGAGTTCCAAGGGATGCACACCGGGCATAGGCACCAGGAGAACCAAGGGGGTTGAATAAGGCGAGGAAGAGCCAAGGAAGGCCACACTGCTGCTGCCGTCCTCATCGATGCTCTTGAACATCTCCTTCAACCCCATGATCTCCTCCTCCGACGTGTGGCTTGCAATGACCCGGAGAGGAAACACAGGGGACAGAGTGGGTGGGACAGGGAACAGCGGGCACCAAGGAGTAAGGCAAGGGTGACCCGCTGCTGCCGTCCTTGTCGATGCTCTTGAACATCTCCTTGAGCCCCATGATCTCCTCCTCCGACATGTGACTCCTTGAGCCCCATGACCTCCTCTCCTCCGACATGTGACTTGCAATGATTTGGTAGTGAAGCATATCAGGCACCACAGGAACAGGGGGCACAACGTGCACTGTACGTCACCGACATGCACCTCCAACCACCCATCTAAACCGCTTCCCACCGCTCTCAAACCCCACCCACCTTGAGCGCGAGGCGCTTCATCTTGTTCACGGCGGAGAACTGCTTCAGCTTCGTCAGCACCGCCGATCACTGCCATGCACCTCCAGCCACCCATCTAAAACCGTCTCTCACCGCTCTCAACACCTCTTTACTCCTCACCTTGAGCGCAAGGCGCTTCATCTTGTTCATGGCGGAGAACTGCTTCAGCTTCGTCAGCACCGCCGAGTCCAGCGGCACGTCCGACGCCTCGCCGTCCACCTTCACCCACGGATGCTCTGCGTAAAAGGGGAAAAGAAGAGGGAAGGGAGAGGGGGGGTGAGGGATTGGGGTGTGGGAGTTGGAGGAGCTTCGTCAGCACCGCCGAGTCCAGCAGCACGTCCGACGCCTAGCCGTCCACCTTCACCCACGGGTGCTCTGCGGGGGAAGAGGAGGAGGGATGGGGAGGGGTGTGAAGAGGGGAGGGTCGAGAAGTGATTGATTTGAAGGGGTTGCTCTGTGGGATAATTCTGGGAAGGGGAATAGGAACGACCACATGCTGACTTTTGAGACGTCTCAAAAGTGCTCTGTGGGATAATTCTGGGAAGGGAAATAGGAACGACCACATGCTGATTTTTGAGGCGTCTCAAAAGTGCTCTGTGGGATAATTCTGGGAAGGGGAATAGGAACGACCACATGCTGGCAAACATACGGGCTTGCTTGGGCCTAGAGCGCCCCATACCACCCACATTGTAACCTAAGAGGCTCACCGCGACTCACGGAGCACGTCGCGCGCCGTTATGCGGTCTTTCGGGTCCTGCTTGAGCATGTGCTTTGCTAAGGTCCTTGGCGGACGACGAGACGAGCGGCCAGCGCAGCCAGCATTACGGGTAACTCGCGCAATACCCCCATAACCCTACGGGGAACTCACACACCACCCCATTGTAACCTAAGCGCCTCAGGACAACTCACGGAGCACTTCGCGCGCCGTCATGCGGTCCTTGATGTCCTGCTTGAGCATGCGCTTGATGAGGTGCTTGGAGGACGACGAGATGAGCGGCCAGGGCACTCAGCGCATTACGGCTAACTCGCTCAATGCCCCCCATGTTTGTACGGGTAACTCACAGACTACCCCCGTGTTCCTATGGGCAACTCACGGAGCACTTCGCGCGCCGTCATGCGGTCTTTGATGTCCTGCTTGAGCATGCGCTTGATGAGGTCCTTGGCGGACGACGAGATGAGCGGCCAGGGATCGGAGGAGAAGTCGATGTGCCCCTTGAGCACCGCGTCGAATATGCCCTGCTCAGACTCTGGTAGGAAGAGGCGGAGGGGAGGGGTGGGTGTGAGAGAGAGCGCGCATGTGAAGTGACAGGGATCGGAGGAGAAGTCAATCAGCCCCATGAGCCCCGCGTCGAATATACTCCGTGTTGTTGTTGGTGGGCGGGTGGAGTGTGGGGAGGAGGCGGGTGAGGGGGAGGGCATGTGAGGTGAGGTGAGCGTGTTGTGGGGCCAACACGGCATACGAGTCAATAGTGAAGGGTACGAGGGGGGGAGACAGGATGTGCGCGGGTGGGGCGAAGTCAACGTGCGCGGGTGGGGCGACGGGGGAAGATGGGATGAACGGGATGCGGACGGGAAGGGCGCGTTGGAGGAGCAAGGTGAGGAAAAACGAAAGTAGGGTTAGGGTCAAGCATTTCAGAAAGCTCGTGCTGCAAACACTCACAGGTTTTGAGAAAATTAGGGTTAGGGTCTGCAGAAATGGACGTCCGGACTTCATCAGTGACGGGCGGCAGATTGACCTGCTCAGAAGGGCGGTATGTTCCTTGCCAGAAGGGCGGTAGACTGACCTGCCCAGAAGGGCGGTAGACTGACCTGCCCAGAAGGGCGGCAGACTGACCTGCCCAGAAGGGCGGCACGCCGCAGAGCAGGATGTAGAGGATGACGCCGCAACTCCACACGTCCGCCTCCGGCCCGTACTTTCGTCGAAGCACCTCGGGTGCCACGTAGTACGCGCTGCCCACGATGTCGGAAAATGTTTCGCCTGCCCGAGCGGATCATGGATAAGTGATAGAATGGTGGAAGAGCAAGGGATGGAAAAGAAATATACAATCAGGCGACGCCCGAAGCAGGAACTCATGGCAGTCATTGTCGCATCCATATTTGTTCTGGTGGAAGCTGGGTTTGAGAAATGACAATAGATATGCATAGACCTACAAAATTTCCCCATACCCATGATAGGGCAACTGTTAAAACCAATGCGTAGGGTACCGTACAGTCGAAATGATAACACCTCCACCAGTCGTCACCAATGCACCAATAAGACCTGCTTTCACAGAGGTCTTTCGGTCCCCCGGCCGGGAAAAAAATAAGACCTGCTTTCACAGAGGTCTTTCGGTCCCCCGGCCGGGAAAAAAAAAAAAAACAAACAAACAAAAAATAGTGTCAGCTAACCTGGCTTGTAGAAGATGGAGAGACCGAAGTCGGTGGCCTTGAGCGGCGCGTCCTCCTTCTTGCTGGCGAGGAGGAAGTTCTCGGGCTTGAGGTCGCGATGCATGACGCCATTCGCGTGGCAGTACTCCACCACCGACACCACCGTGCGGATCAGGTTTGCCGCCGCGCGCTCGCTGTAATGCCCGCGCGCGATGATCCGGTCGAAGAGCTCTCCGCCCGCGCAGAGCTCCATGACGATGTGAACGGAGTGCTTGTCCTCATAAGCACCCTTCATTTTAACCACGTTCGGGTGGTCAACGAGGTGGTGCATGATCGCGACTTCGCGCTTGACATCCTCCACGTCCTCCGCGGTGACGAGCTTGCGCTTCGCGATAGACTTGCACGCGTACTGCTCGCCCGTGCTCTTGTCCGTGCAGAGGTACGTCACGCCGAACTGGCCTCGCCCCAGCTCGCGCCCGATCGTGAAGTGGTTCTTCACGTCCTCTGCCGGCCGGCCGAGCACGTTCGCCGTCAAGTTGCCGGCTTTTTTGGATCCTCCGGACGTGGTTTTGGCGGCTGTTGGAGGTGCGGAGTCGGCTGCGGTAGTAGTCGCGGTGCCAGCAGCGGTTGCTCCAGCGGAGGCGGACGGCGGAGCAGCGGCCTCCGCTTTAGGGGGAGCGGAGGGGCCATCGTCTGTCTTGGGCTTCGAAGCGCAACAGCCCATTTTTCTTCGAAGATGTAAACAAGAGTTTTTGCGTATCAAGCAGCCGAGGATGTATGTAGCTAGGCGAATGTTACGAGCTTGCTGGAAACTAAAGCGACTGTTGCTTGTCTTGATGAATATTACGATGTCTTGCTGGAAAAAGCGATGCTTGTTTACCTAGGGCTAATGGTTTCTGCACAATCAGTCTAGTCAGCTCGCAAACTTGACCAGAAACCGTAATACTGAGACCCTCGTGCGGAAATAGTAGGAACGGACACTCCTACACGAGGCCTAGTGCAGGTACACACCACGGCGGCTTGAGGCTAGTCGAAATTATGTTGTGAAAACCACCTCCTAGGGAATTGTCTTGTCAGGTGGGGCGAGGGAAAGACAGGCGGGAACAGGTGACGAAGAAACTCGCCCACAGCGGAGTGCGCAAGCAAGCTCCCCTACTACAAAGATTCCTTCATGAGAGCCTAAGCATTTCAGGGCAGTGTGAATAGCATTTCAGGGCCATCTCGATTCTCCTTCATGTGTGAGAGACTATGTTTGTTCCTGTTCTGCGAAATAAAAAGTTTTTAGCGAAGTACCAGTGGGGACCTGTAGTACTTAGCGCTCAACCTTTTTCGTCGATGCTCCCCGTGCGAATTCTGTGTGTGTGGAGGAGTCATCCTCGCAACTGCATGGAAACACGAGGGCGCAGATGGTTGGGTCTGCCGCACGCATATGCTCGGAGGGTGCCCCTTGGGAATGCCCCGCAGCTTGGGGGAAGGCAAGACCGATGGCGGCGCGCTTCTCTCGCTGAAAGAACGCGACGTGTTGGCGAAAATATCAACGGTAAACCGACGCGCTCATGTGGATTATCAATTGTTGAGTGTATTCTACACAAGGAAATTAAACTTGAGACAACTGTCAATATGGATAAAGGTTGTAAGGGATTTTTCCGGCATCCCTTCCTGCGTCGTCCAACACCGCGTACAGCAGCAGCCGTTGTTCGCCCGTTACTGCTAACGGGGCTTCGCCAACTTCGCGCGCACTGTTTCACCAAACCATGCACCGCTGGCCCGGCCGTGTCGGCCTACGCTCGGGACAAACCCGAACTTCGATGTCACCCCCCTTTTCATGTGGATTTCCTATTATTGTAGCTAATAACGAGTAGGTGCAAGTACGGGATGACCCGAAAATCCCTCCCTCTACGAAATTGCAGGGACCTTTCAAATGATATCTGCCGAGATTCCCCCCCTCCCACAATTACGCTGTTGCCACGTTTGCGAATCTTTCGTTGTCAAGAGGCCAGAGAGGTGCCACATGCCATCTTCAAGGTGGTCAAGATGCTACTTGCCGCAACTCGTGTTCTCGCATCTGAGTGATGGTAAACCAACTTTGAAAACACCCAAGGTGTGTGTGTGTGTTTTTTTTTTTTTTTCCCCCAAAATTCTTATATTAAAAAATGTCATATGAATAGACCCCCCCCCCCCCCCCCCCCCCCCCCCCCCTCCCTCCCCTTTTTTTATTGTATTCCCTAGGGTGTTTTATCCGGGAGAATACGGTACCTTCGCTCATTATTTGTACTCGTTTGACACCTAGTGCAATCCTCGCTATCTCGTTCCATTGCACCCGTAACACTTGGTATCAGAGCCACTTTCCTTTCGAACTGCGCGTCTCCGCACCCAGAGAAATCAACTTTTCATTTTTGCACTCGAAGGGACTCACGCCCCTTAGCACCTAGGAGCCGCTGTCCTCGCGTTCTCTCGTAAACGCGTGCAGCCACGACTGCGCCTAGAGCTAAGCTAAGCCGCCGTCCTTCGAAATGGCCGAGCACATCGACGTCACAATGCTCACGCAGGAGCGTCTGAACCAACTGCAGCAGCAGCTGCACGAAAGCACCGAAGAATTGCGGCGCTGATGGCAGAACGTACGTCGCTGCAAAACGACGTCGCACGGGCGCAACGAGCACGATCACAACCACGAGGCAGATAGGGACAAGGAGCATGACAAGCTTCGCAATACAGATGCGTGGGGCAACACTGGAGTGCGGCTGGTAATGGCGTCGCCCGCAACGACGGAGACGACGACCACGGCGCGACACACCCCGAAGCGACGAATGCGGCCAGGAGCCAACCTCGAATCACGATTTCGGTGCCGACCGGCGAGTCAGCACTGCCGTCGCCGATGTCGCTTAAGCCGCAGCGTCCGCCTTGCTTCGATCCCAGCCAACAGGGTGGTCCTACCGTTCACGCGTGCTTATTCATCATGAACGTGTTTTTCTACGCGAACTACGTCTCGGAGGGTACGACGACGATTCGCTACGCCGTGTCGCTGCTGCGAGGACCCGTAATGGATTGGTGGCGCGTCATCGTCACGAAGCCGATGGACTGCGCGACTCTACCTACACGGGAAGGACAAACTGGACCCTGGGCGCCGTTGTATTTCGTGGAAATGCCCCAGTATCGCACGTGGGACACGTGGTGCGCAGGTGTGCACACGAGATTTGAGCCAATAAGGGCTTCGATCGCGGCGCGTCAGAGGCTCCGCACTTAGCGCTCACTCGGTTCCGTCCAAGACTACACCAACCGGTTCCTAGCGCGGTGTGAGCAGGTGGGCTACATGCACGAGGGGGAACACATCGACCACTACATTGGCGGCCTGAAGCACGAGATTGCCCAGGAAATCCAGCTCCGCAACGTCACCGAATTTCAGGACATGCTCGTTATGGCGGAGAAGCTCGACTTCTTACGCCGACCGAGACCGGGGTCCTACGGCAACAACAACAGCTAGGGACATCGGCCTCGCGGGACGAACGAGCACGCCACGATACGCGCTGTCGTCGCGAATGCCGCTGCCTCACAGTTTAAAGGGCGCTGCTTTGCGTGCAACAGGCGGGACACCGCAAAAGCGAATGCCCGGAAAACTCTAAAGGAAAGGGGGAAGTTGAGCAGCAGAAACAGACGAAGAAGCAGGGAAACGCTGGGAGTCGGTAGGAGACGGGCCCTCTACTCACAGGTCATGCCGCTTGCCCAACCCTATCGACCCTTACCGAGTGATTGCGCCGGTTCATGCAATCGACCACACCCGGCCAAATAAGGAGGGTACCGCGGTAGATAGCCCCATAGTGCCTAGTGGGAAGATTGGGACAGCCTTAGTTAAAATCTTCATAGATGGGGGAGCTAGCCACAGCCTGATCAACACTGCCACTGTACGGAAACTGAAGCTGCCGATGGACAGGTGTTTACCCGGGATTGACGCAAGACTCGTCGACAGCACACCACTGGCGATACGGGAACGTGTGGACCGAGTTCGGATTCGATGCGGGGGTAACTTCATATCTAGCCACGAAATGCTCGCAACGACCCTCGACGGGACCGACATTTTACTCGGCCATGATTGGCTGTCACGACATAATTAGCGAATCGACTGGATGACGGGTGACAGCACCGTGCGAGTGAACGGTAACAACATCGCCTTACCTCGCTGGGGCTCGCCTGAGTCTTCGTCGGTGCGTGTCAACGCGATCACGATGAAACGCGCCGTAGCGGACAAGGGGAGTGATTTACAAAAACTGCTCGCCGACGTACCGGATGACGTGGCAGTGTTACTGAAGCGGTACAGTGGGATTTTCCCGGACGACTCGCCAACAGGACTGCCACCTCAGCGACCGTGCGACCACATGATAGAACTGGAACCGGGGGCATAGCCGACAATATAGCGACAGTTTCGACTGATCCAACCCGAACTGGACGAACTACGAAGCAGCTAGATTACGTGCTTGAGAAGGAGTTCATTCATCGGAGTTCGTCACACTTTGCCACACCGATACTGTTTACACCGAAGAAGGACGGGGGATTTTGCATGTGCATAGACTACCGCGCATTGAACCGAGTTACCATGAAGTCCCATTACCCCATCCCACGAGCCGATGACCAACTACGTGCAGCCCGGGTTTTCTCGAAAATCGACCTTCGATGAGGCTACCACCAGATCCGCGTCAATCCGCGCGACTGCCCAAAAACCGCCTTCCGAGCCCGCTACGGATTTCTTAATATACTGTCATGCCATTCGGACTGACCAACGCCCTCGCCACATTTCAAATGATCATGAACAAAGCTTTCTGCCCATTTTTAGATAAGTGTGTTATCGTATACTTAGACGAAATACGGATTTATAGCCCAGACAGAGCACAGCACCTACGGGACATCGAAACAGTCTTCAAGATACTGAGTGAGAACCGACTAGTGACAAAAGCATCCAAGTGTGGGTTTCTACAGGACAGACTGGAGTTTTTAGGCCCCGCACATAATCTCAGCTGATGGAGTAGAAAAATACATGAAAAAGATTGTGACAATTCAAGCAAGGCACGCCCCGACAAACTACGTTCGCAGAGTTTTTGGGGTTTGTCAACTACGTGCGCCGGTTCGTCCCCGACATGGCGAAGCTGACTACCCCACTGACGGACCTGCTGAGGAAGGGGGTTGAGTACACGTGGGGGGAGAAAGAGCAAGCTGCCTTCTCGGCCCTCAAGAAAATTCCGTGCTCGCCGCCCGTACTTCACATCGCCGACCCACACCGCTCGTTCGAACTAGTCACTGACGCAAGCGACATCGCCTTGGGAGCAGTGCTATTGTAGGACTTCAGGAACGGCCTTCAGCCAATCGCGTACGAGTCCCGCAAGCTTCACCCGCCCGAACGCAACTACCCGATACACAACCGTGAGATGGTGGCGATCGTGCACGCGTTCAAATTGTGACGCTACTACCTCACCGGAGCCGACGTGACGGTACGGACAGACCACCGATCACTACAGTACCTCCGCGCCCAACCAAATCTCAATCCGCGACAGATTCGCCGGCTTGACTACTTGGAGTCCAATTTCCACTACACCGTCACGTACAAAAAGGGAGCGTCGAACATCGGAGGCGCACTTACCCGCCCCACCGCCTAGCTCCACGCCATCCTACTCGCCCAGACCAACCCACTATTAACAGGCCTATTCACCCATGGATATCGCATCGATCCATTCTTCACGATCAGAAATTCAGAGCAACTGACAGAATCTAAGGGGGTGTATTATGTAAAAGCCAGTAACAACCGCATCTGGGTACTAGCGTATTCACTGCTGAGGGAGCTGCTACTGTAGGCGGCCCACGACGGGGTTACCTCGGGTCACTTTGAGGTAGAAAAAACGAGACAGCAACTGTAACGGTACTATTACTCGCCGGAGCTATTGACCGACGTGCAGCACCACGTGGGGTTGTGTCCTACATGGCAGGTGATGAAGAGCTCGCGCAAAAGAAAGGCGGTTTAATTGCAGCCGATCCCACCGCCCGAGCGCGGCAGGAAGTAGGATGCCATTCATTTTGTCACGGGGCTACCTTCGAGCCCTGGGGGTAACGACGCGGTAATGGTCGTCGTTGACAGACTGACGAAAATGGCTCACTTTGTTGCGTGCAGGAAATCGATCTCAGTCGAAGAAACCGCTTGCCTGTTCATCGCAACCGTCGTTCGACTGCACGGGATACCAGCCGCAATAATCAACGACCGCGACAGGAAGTTTACCAGCAACTTCCGGAAGAACCTTTGGGAACAGTTCGGGACCAGGCTACACTTTAGTTCATCGTACCACCCCGAGACTGACGGTCAAACGAAGCGGACGAACCAGACCATGGAGCAGCTGATTCGTGCCACGTGCGACGACCCGACAACATGGGAGCAGCAGCTGCCGCTGATCGAGTTCATGTACAACAACGCCACGCTACGCGCACAACAGTTCGCCAAGATTTTGCAAGCTGCCGAACCAGAGCCGCAGACGCAATCAAGAAAGCCAACATCATCGGAAAAATAAATGCTGACCGCCACTGCCGCCCGGTGTCAAACATATATGCTGGATATTGTCTAGGCTGTAGTGGGGTAGCCCATATGGGGTACAGCCCAATTAGGGTTTACTACTTGTACTCCTGCATGCTGCTAGTTCATTCATTCCTGCTGCTAGATTCTGACATGGTTTCAGAGCACTAAGGTCCGTAGGACCGTTTTTTTTTTCCGGGCCCACCTACCGCTGCGGTTACCGCGCTACCCCACGTACCTGCCTGCCTTGCCTTGCCTTGTGACGTGCTGCACTATGTGCGCCGTCCAGCAGCCCTAGCGCTGCCTCCTACTGCCCTAGGCCAGCGCACTGCCCCTAGAGGCCCGTAAGGCCCACGCGCCGCCCCTAGAGGCCCGTAAGGCCCGCGCAGCCTGCTGCAGCCGCGCGCAGCCCGCACAGAGCCCGCGCAGCCCGCGCCGAGCCGCGCGCAGCCCGCTGCAGCCGCGCGCAGCCCGCACAGAGCCCACGCAGCCCGCGCCGAGCCGCGCACAGCCCGCTGCAGCCGCGCGCAGCCCGCACCGAGCCGCGCACAGCCCGCTGCAGCCGCGCGCAGCCCGCAGCTGCCGCGCGCAGCCCGCGCCGAGCCGCGCGCGGCCTGCTACTGCCTCGCGAGACCCGCGCGCGGCCCGCAGCAGCCCGCGCCGAGCCGCGCGCGGCCTGCTACTGCCTCGCGCGGCCCGCGCGCGGCCCGCAACAGCCCGCGCCGAGCCGCGCGCGGCCCGCTACTCCCTAGCGCGGCCGCGCGCGGCCTGCAGCAGCTCCGCGCGCTGTCCGCGCAGCCCGCGCCGAGCCGCGCGCGGCCCTCTGCCTCGGCCACGACCTGCCGCTGATGCGGCCCCGCCCTGCAGCTACCACGGCCCCGACCTGCCGCTGATGCGGCCCCGCTCTGCAGCTGCCACGGCCCCGACCTGCCGCTGACGCGGCCCCACCCTGCTACTGCCGCTGAGACGGCCCCGCCCTGCAGCTGCTTCGGCCCTGCTCTGCAGCCGGTTTTGCGGCCCCGACGCCGCCGCTGTCGTGCGCCTACTCGGCCGCCGCCCGTCGAGCGCCGGCCCTGCTCGCCTGGTGAGCACCTGCCTGCCTGCCTGACGACCTGCCTGTCTGCCTGCCTGCCTGCCGGCCTGGCTGCCTGCCTGCCTGCCGGCCTGGCTGCCTGCCTGCCTGCCGGCCTGCCTGCCTGCGCGACTGCCTGCCTGCCTGCCGGCCTGCCTGCCTGCCTGCCGGCCTGCCTGTCTGTCTGCTTGCCTGCCTGCCTGCCTGCCTGTCTGCCTGCCTGCCTGCCTGCCTGGCTGCCTGCCTGCCTGACGGCCTGCCTGCCTGCCTGCCTGCCTGCTTGCCTGCCTGCCTGCCGCGCCTGCCTTGCCCGCGCTACTGCTGCTGCTACTGCTACTGGCAGGTGGCCAGATGCAGCTCCAGCGACGTTCACGCGAGCCTCTGACGCCCCAGCAGCTTAGTGAGTGGTATACTAGCTGGGGTTGTCGCAGTAGCCGTCGTAGCTGTCGCCCTGGAGCTGGTCAGTTGGGAGCGTCTGGCAGTGGCCCGCTACAGCTGCAGGGGCGTCCACGTGAGACACTTACGCCCCGGCAGCTCCAGGAGTGGTACGCTCAGTGTAGCAGGTCTACGCGTACAGTTCGCTGCCCGTACGTCATTCGCACAGGTGCTAGGACTGGTCAGCCTTGTGGGACGCTTGGTCACACACAGTCCCGCTGCTTCGCTCGTCTGAGCGACGACTGGCGCACAGTGTTTGGCGACGAGGCTGAGCTCCCCACCTGGCTGGAGCTGCATGGACAGAGGGTAGATATCTTTGCGCGTGACTATGATGCTATTCTCACTGCCATGTATGCATTGCCTACTAGTGCTGATCGTGCCTGTTCTCTGTGCGTACCGCCTGACCCTGGTGAGGCTGCTGCTCTAGGTGCTAGTGCGTCTCCTGCTCTAGGTGCTGGTGAGGCTGCTGCTCTCGGTGCTAGTACGTCTACTGCTCTAGGTACTGGTGAGGCCGTGGCTTCAGGTGCTGGTGAGTCTGCTCTCTCTGGTACTGCGCCACCTACGGTCTCGCACACCTTCACCCTTGACTCAGGAGCTTCTCGCTCCTTCTTTCGCGACTGCACCACACTCACGCCGCTTAGTCGGCCAGTTCCAGTCTCCCTGGCGGACCCCTCCGGGGGTCCAGTCCTTGCCCACTACTCCACGGTTCTGCCGTGTCCGGCCGTCCCGTCCGGCTCGCTGTCAGGTCTTTACCTCCCCTCGTTCTCTACGAACTTGGTGAGTGGAGCTGACCTCCAGGATCGGGAGGTTGACCAGTTCACTCCTGCGAGTCAGCGAGTGACTCACTGTACGTGTGCTAGGACGGGCCGGCACTTGGCCACGTTCACCCGTGCACCTGGCTCGAGTCTGTACACACTGACCACTGAGTCCCCTCAGGTAGCTGCGTCTGCGTCTACGTCTGGTCAGCTGGCGGCCCCCTGTGAGTGTCGCGCTTTGTCGCACGACACTCTCCTGTGGCACCACCGTCTTGGTCACCCCTCCTTGCCTCGCCTGCGTCGCATGCACTCTCGCTCCCTGGTCTCTGGTCTTCCCAGGTCTCTGCCTGCCCTCCCTCCCTCGCCTGCGCCGCCCTGCATTCCTTGCGTCGAGGGGCGGCAGCGCGCCGCTCCTCACTCCTCCTCGTTTCCTCCCACAGAGGCTCCCCTGCAGACGCTCCACCTGGACGTGTGGGGCCCAGCCCGCGTCCAGGGACAGGGCCGCGAGCGGTACTTCCTGCTGGTCGTCGACGACTACACGCGTTACACCACGGTCTTCCCCTTGCAGAGCAAGGGGGACGTCCCTGATGTTTTGATCCCTTGGATCCGCGCTGTTCGTCTCCAGCTCCGCGAGCGGTTCCGGCGGGATTTTCCTGTCCTGCGTCTGCACTCTGACAGAGGTGGTGAGTTCTCCTCTGACCTCTTGGCAGCCTACTGTGCGGAGCACGGCATCACCCAGTCGTTCACGCTTCCGGCCTCTCCACAGCAGAATGGGGTTGCTGAGCGTCGCATTGGCTTAGTCATGGAGGTCGCTCGTACCTCCATGATCCATGCGGCTGCCCCCCATTTCCTGTGGCCGTTTGCGGTCCGGTACGCCGCGCATCAGCTCAACCTCTGGCCCCGTGTCTCCTTGCCGGAGACCTCGCCCACACTGCTGTGGACGGGGAAGGTTGGTGATGCGTCGCGTTTCCGGGTCTGGGGTGCTCGTGCCTTTGTCCGCGATACCACCGCGGACAAGCTCTCCACCCGCGCTGTTCCCTGTGTCTTCCTTGGCTTTGTCACTGACGCGCCTGGTTGGCAGTTTTACCATCCCACCTCACGCCGTGTCTTTGCGTCTCAGGACGTCACGTTCGACGAGTCGGTTCCCTTTTACCGTCTCTTCCCCTACCGCACTGCCCCGCTCCCCCCCCCGCCGCTCTTCCTCGCTCCAGGTGCTCCCCAGGTAGACCCCCTCCCCACTCCTGGTCCTGCTCCTTCAGGTGTTTCTCAGGTAGACCCTCCTCCCTTGACTGCGCCGGTTGAGGTCACTGGTGACTCAGGTCCTACTGAGGGTGGTCCTTCTCGGGGTGCTACTTCTAGGGGTGCTGAGCCTGGGGGTGTGGAGCCTGGGGGTGCTGAGCCTGGGGGTGCTGAGCCTGAGGGTGCGGAGCTTGAGGGTGTGGAGCCTGGTGGTGCTGAGCCTGAGTGTGAGGGGTCTGGGGGTGCTGAGCTTGGCGGTACTGACGCTGGAGGTTCTGGAGCTACTGAGGGTGCTGGCGCTGGAGGTTCTGGAGCCGCTGGAGGTGCAGGTGCTGAGGGTACTGACACCGGAGGTTCTGGAGCCGTTGGGGGTGCGGGCGCTGAGGGTTCTGAGTCTGCTGTTGCGCGGTCTCCTTGGAGTAGCCGCCTTCGTCCACGTGTGCCTCTCACCCCACAGCAGCTGCAGGACTGGTACGGTCGCCGTCCGCGTCGCGCTGCTGGAGCTAGGAGTGGTGCTGGACCTTTGTCTACTGGAGGTGCTGGAGTCGCTGGTTCTGGAGGTGCTCGTACTGGAGACACTGCGGCTGGAGACCCTGGGACTGGAGGTGCTGGCTCTGGGGGTGCTGCTGCTGGAGACACTGAGGCTGGAGACCCTGGGACTGGAGGTGCTGGTTCTGGGGGTGCTGCTGCTGGAGACACAGAGGGTGGAGACCCTGGGACTGGAGGTGCTGGTTCTGGGGGTGCTGCTGCTGGAGACACTGAGGCTGGAGACCCTGGGACTGGAGGTGCTGGTTCTGGGGGTGCTGCTGCTGGAGACACAGAGGTTGGAGACCCTGGGGCTGGAGGTGTCGGCTCTGGGACTGGAGCTTCTGGAGCTGCTGGAGGTACTGGAGCTGCTGGAGGCACTCGAGCTGCTGGAGCTGCCGCTCCTGGTGCAGCTGCGCCGACACGACGGTTCTTCGCTCCGCCGTCTCCGTCGTCTCTGCCGCCGTCTGACTCTGTTCTTCGTCAGGTTCTTACTCTCCCGTCGTCTACTGGTCTTCCGTTACAGCCCGGCTCACCGCTGCCTGCTCCTTCTCCTTACACTGTGCAGACTGGTAGTCCTGCTGAGCGTCGTGAGCCTGCGTCGCGTCCTGTTTCGCCTGTTCGTCCTAGTCGTACCGGTCGTCGTGTTCCTCGTTCGCGTCAGCCGGCTGTCCCCAGCGCACACCTCGTAGTCCGTCGTCCTTCCTCTGCTCCGCAGCCTGTTCCTCTGCCGTCTCCTCCTGCGTCCTCGTTGCCTGACGTTCCGGACCCTGCGTCTGACCGGTTTCGTGCTGAGCACCCTACTGTCACGCGTCTACTAGCCACAGTTGTCACTGACCCGTCGTTTGAGTCTGCTGCTGCGTCTACTCTTGTCGCTGAGCTTGTTGACTTTGCTGCTGCCTGTCGTCTAGACTTCACTGCCAGTCTTGTTACTGAGTCTGAGTCTGTCTGTCCTCCGTCCGTCGGAGGTGAGTGTGCTCTTAGCACGGACGTCCTTGAGGACAGGCAGGAGGAGTTCCAGTGTCTCGCTGCTGCTTTACCTCATCTTGTGTCCTCGCTACTTGCCCCTGAGGGAGACCCGGATGCACCAGACATCCCGACTCCGCGCTCTTACGCAGAGGCGATAGAGGGTCCCTACTCCTCTCAGTGGCAGGCAGCCATGGACGCAGAGATGGCTTCCTGGAAGTCCACAGGCACCTATGTCGACGAGGTTCCCCCACCTGGGGCGAACATTGTCAGTGGCATGTGGATTTTCAGGGTGAAGCGGCCGCCGGGTTCTCCGCCTGTCTTCAAGGCGCGTTACGTGGCTCGAGGCTTCAGTCAGCGAGAGGGAGTTGACTTCTTCCAGACCTTCTCCCCCACCCCGAAGATGACCACTCTTCGGGTGCTGCTGCATGTTGCTGCTCACCGTGACTACGAGCTTCACTCTCTTGACTTCAGCACAGCTTTCTTACAGGGCAGCCTGCACGAGGAGATCTGGCTGCGCCGCCCCCCGGGCTTCACTGGGTCGTTCCCTCCTGGCACCCAGTGGAGCCTCCGGCGGCCGGTCTACGGTCTCCGCCAGGCACCACGTGAGTGGCACGACACACTGAGGACTACGCTTGCGGCTCTTGGGTTTGCGCCTTCTACTGCTGACCCGTCGCTGTTTCTGCGCACCGACACTTCACTGCCGCCGTTCTACATCCTCGTGTACGTCGACGACTTGGTTTTTGCCACTGCTGACACTGAGGCTCTCGCCCACGTGAAGTCGGAGCTGCAGAAGAGACACACGTGCACAGACTTGGGTGAGCTGCGCAGCTACCTTGGCTTGCAGATCACCCGGGACCGAGCACGCCGCACCATCACCTTGACTCAGTCACACATGGTGCAGCAGGTCCTTCAGCGCTTCGGCTTCACCTGGTCTTCAGCACAGGCCACTCCTCTGGCTACAGGTCACACGCTCTCAGCTCCACCTTCGGACGAGTCCGTAGAGCCGAGTGGTCCTTACCCAGAGCTAGTCGGCTGCCTCATGTACCTGATGACTTGCACTCGACCTGACCTCGCGTACCCTCTTGGTCTTCTGGCTCGCTACGTGGCTCCTGGTCGGCACCGACCTGAGCACATGGCTGCTGCTAAGAGGGTACTGCGCTACTTGTGCAGCACATCAGGCATGGGGCTAGTGCTTGGAGGGACGAGCCCAGCTGTCCTCACTGGGCACTCAGACGCTTCTTGGGTTGACGACATGGCTACTCAGCGGTCGTCACAGGGTTACACCTTCAGCCTTGGCTCTGGTTCAGTTTCGTGGCGTTCTACACGCTCGTCTTCAGTTCTCAGCTCCAGTTGTGAGGCTGAGATCTACGCCACAGCCATGGCTGCACAGGAGTTACGCTGGCTCACCTACCTGCTGACTGACTTGGGAGAGCAGCCTCGTTCTCCTCCAGTGCTGTACGTCGACAACAAGGCCGCCATTGCCTTGTGTGAGGAGCACAGACTGGAGCACAGAACGAAGCACATTGCTCTGCGTTACTTCCTGGCTCGAGAGTTGCAGCAGCGAGGCCAGCTTCGTCTTCGTCACGTGGCCACTCGGGCCAACACTGCTGATATATTCACCAAGGCACTTCCGTCTGGTGATCATCAGCGCTTTTGTACCCTGTTAGGCCTTGTGCCTACGCTTCCACACTTGCTGTAGTTTCTGCTTGTACTGTGATCTATATATATACATGCATGCCTGCTCTTGCTAGGTAGTCATCACTGTACTGTCAGAATATTATGCTCTAGCCTGTAGTGGGGTGCTCTGTAGCGAGTACAACCCTTCTAGGGTTTGCTATTTGTATCCCCATTCTTGCTAGTGCAACCCCCTCTTTCGCCTAAACTCTCTTGCCTAGCTAGGACTCTCCTAGCTATGGCTCCTAAGACTACCGCTTATCTCAACATGGTATCAGAGCTTAACGTTCCTGGCCTGTGGGCCCACTTCACTGCTTCCGCTGCTACTGCTACTCCCTGTCCGCCGCGCGCCCCGTGGTGCGCGGCGTCGAAACTAGGGTTTTCAGCCCGCCGTGCGCCCCGAGGCGCGCGGCGGTTTTCTGCCCGCCGTGCGCCCCGAGGCGCGCGGCGGTTCTCTGCCCGCCGTGTGCCCCGAGGCGCGCGACGGGTTCCTGCCCCGTCACTCGGCACGTCGCCCCCGGGAGGCGCTGCGACGGGCGACGGGGACCCGCGCGTCGCCCCCCGTCGCCCGTCGTGGCCCTGCGCGCGGTTCGGGAGGCTGTGCCAGGCCCGTGGGCGCCCCGTTCTTCGCTGCCCCTGTCCTCCCCGCTGTCCCCCGTGCTTCTGAAGGCGCCCCACCCCTCCTTCTGCCCGTTCTCCTGGATTAGGGTTTGGGGTTGGGGGGTATGGGGGTGCAGCTTCTGTGTGCCGTTCCCTGCTCCTCCTCCTCCTCCGTCTCCCTGTGCTGCAGCTGCCGCTGAGGGGGGTGGACCTGTTGGAGCCGTCGGAGTGGTACTAAGGGGGGGTGAAGGGGGAGTGGAGCTAGCGGTGTAGCAGCGGGTGTGTGTCGAGGGATGTGGGACTGTTGGGGGAGGTTGAGGGGAGGTTGCCGTCGTGTCGTACGCAGCGCCTGTACTCCGGGGCACTCACTCCCGGTAGCTCAGAGAGCCGGTTGCGCCGTCGCCTGTGGGTCCGTTGCTCCTGCTGCTCGTCTTAGCCGCGGAGCCTGTTACTCCTGTACTCCGGGGCACTCACTCCCGGTAGCCACTGTGTCGCACCAGAGCCGTCTGTTGCCCGTGTGCCTGCAGCTTCAGTCGTCGCCTCCCATCTACTCTCCTCTCGCCAGCCCTCCTCCTCCTCACTTGCCCGTTGTGACTACCACTAGCTTTGCCCATAATTGTGAACTTTAAACTATTGCTTCTTAAACTTGTGCTCAGAATGTGTGGTGACATTGTGATCCACCCTGAGCTTGTACTGCTTTGCTTGCTCTGCTGATTACACCCCACTTTGGCTATGGGGGTGTGTCAGAATATTATGCTCTAGCCTGTAGTGGGGTGCTCTGTAGCGAGTACAACCTTTCTAGGGTTTGCTATTTGTATCCCCATTCTTGCTAGTGCAACCCCCTCTTTCGCCTAAACTCTCTTGCCTAGCTAGGACTCTCCTAGCTATGGCTCCTAAGACTACCGCTTATCTCAACACACTGTACTGTTATTGTTGCATATATATCTCTGCATGTGGACTGGCCTTGTGGCCCTTTGCTTGTGCTCAGAATGTGTGGTGACGTTGAGATCCACCCTGAGCTTGCTTTGCTTCTCTTGACTGGTCGTTTGACCCCTTGTTCTCCCCCACTTTGCCTATGGGGGTGTGTCAAACATATATGCTGGATATTGTCTAGGCTGTAGTGGGGTAGCCCATATGGGGTACAGCCCAATTAGGGTTTACTACTTGTACTCCTGCATGCTGCTAGTTCATTCATTCCTGCTGCTAGATTCTGACACCCGGTAACGAACCAGTTCGGGGATTATATACTTCTTGACACACAGAACCTTTAGACTGTCCGTCGTACCAAAACTGCGACCGCGTTACTGTGGACTGTTCAGAATCAGCCACATGATCACCCCAGTTACCGCCCATTTACTGTTGCCGACCGACTGGTACATCAGCCCATCATTCCACGTCAGCCTGCTTCGCCCATACATCCCGATCACAAGCCACTGCCTCATCACCGCCCACCATCCATGACTTGCCGAGCCAATTGTCGAGCCCGATAAATTTTTGAGCCATCGGATTCGCCATCCCACAGACATAAAAAGGATCGAGTTCCTCATTTGCTGGAAGGACCGCACTACAACTGAAGATAGTTGGGTGCCCCTAGCAAACATTGAAAACCACCTTGCCCTGCAATTGTACCTGAGGAGCCGGGGATTTCGCGATATGCACGCACTCGCGTAGCGGAGGGGGCTTCTTGAGGGGGGGGGGGGGGGGGGGGGGGGGGGGGGGGGGGGGGGGGAGTGTAAGGGATTTTTCCGGCATCCCTTCCTGCGTCGTCCAACATCGCGTACAGCAGGAGCCGTTGTTCGCCCGTTACTGCTAACAGGGCTTCGCCAACTTCGCGCGCACTGTTTCACCAAACTATGCATTGCTGGCCCGGCCGTGTCGGCCTACGCTTCGGGACTAGCCCGAACCTCGATGCCAGCCTAGCACTAGCTAGCTCGCACGCACCGCGTTACCGTTTGCATGTTTCGCGTATAAGTATTCGCCCATACTTTCGCTCATACTTGGTACTCGTTTGACACCTAGTGCAATCCTCGCTATCTCGTTCCATTGCACCCGTAGTAATAGAATCCCACAAGCCCAACCTCACCAAGGTTCAGAATTTGAAGCGCATCTCCATTGTGAAATAAAAATACTAAAGCAACAATAATTGCCACAACAATACTTACAATTGCAATGTGTAATTTCCCTAGGGCATTTTAAACTAACTCAACTAAAGGTTGAGAACTAGGTCTAATCCATGATCTTGCGCCCCTGCTTCCCTATCACCAGGATCCCCTGGCATTGCTTCTAATGGAGATTGCTCAAACACATTCCCCTCTTCCTCATTTCTTGGTAGTATCAAGGGCTCACCTTGACGGAGTTCACTTCTAGCTTGAGTGAAGCTATTTGCTGTAGTGTAACCAACAGCAGATGCATTGACATCATTACGGCTGCCCACTTGGGCATGTTGCAGCCAATCTTGCACACTGTTTGAGTTGACAGCAATACCACCAACAAACTGTTGCTGCTGCTGTAGCTGCTGCTGCTGCTGCTGCTGCTGTTGCATTTGCAACTGCTGCATTTGCTGCTGCCATAGTATATGCTGCTGCAGCAGCTTCTGTTGCTGGTATTGCGATTGGTGGGCAAGCAGCAAAGACTGGGAGGCAGTAGGCCCGTTCTGATACGGAGAGGAGATGGGTGCTTGCTGTGCGAGATACATCTGCAGGGAGTGTGTGTAGGCAGAGAGGAATGGGGCAGTGGAGGAGGGAATGGGGGTGTCGAGGAGAGGAATGGGGGTGTGGAGGAAGGGAAAGGGGGCACTGAGGAGGGAAATGGGAGTGTGGAGGAGGGGAACGAGCTCCCCAAAGGATAAGGAAAGAGGGATTGAGGAAGAGGATGTTGAGAAGGCCAAGAGAGTGAGGTAAGAGCATAGAGTGAGTTGGGGTGGATGGGAGGTTGTAGGACGGGTTGAGGATGGATGGGAGGTTGGGGCAGAGACTGTGCTGGTACAAGGTTGAAGGGCGGGAGGAATGGCTGGGTTGGCACATGTGTTGGTGCTGCTGCTGCTGCTGCTGCTGCTGCTCCTGGTGGTGCTGTGGGTGCTGCTGCTGCTGTTGTTGCTGCTGCAGCTGCTGCTGCTGCTGCTGCTGGTAGTTCTGGTGGTGTGGGAGCGGAAGCAACTGCAACACCTGATGCGCCCACAGCAGCCTCTGTGGCAGCAGCAGCAGCAACAGCAGCGGGGGCAGCAGCAACAGCACCAGCAGCTGCAGCATGAGTAGCACCATGACTAACAACACTACCAGAACCAGCACCACCGCCTATACCACCGCCAGTACCACCACCACTGCCAATACCACCACCACTGCCAATACCACCACCACTGCCAATACCACCACCACTGCCAATACCACCACCACTGCCAATACCAGCACCACCGCCAGCGGCTGCGGCTGCTGCAGCCACCTCTCGCCTCACAACAGAGAGCACGTGTGACACAAACGAAGGGTCCTGTAGCAGCGCTTCTTGCACCAACAGTTGCTGTTGTGCTTCCTGCGGCGGTTGCTGCTGTTGATTTTGTCGCTGCTGTGTCTGCTGCTGTTGGTTCAGCTGCCCCTGTTGTTGCTGCTGTTGCTGCTTTTGTTCTAGCTGTTGTTCGTGCTGTTGCTTCTCTTCCTGTTGGCGTTGCTGCTGCTGCTGCTGTCGCTGACATTGCGGTTGCATTTGTTCCTGCAGGTGCTGTTGCTGCTGTTGTTTCTGCCGTTGCTGCGTTTCTTGTTTATGCCGTTGCTGCTGTACATCCTGATATTCCTGCTGTTGCCGCGTTTGTTGTTTATGCTGTTGCTGCTTTTCTGGTTCCTGTTGCTGCTGTTGCTTGTGCTGCTGCCGTTCCTGGAGTGCAGAAGGAGGGGGTGCTGCAGGAGCAGGACGGAAGGAAAAGAGAGACATCTGTGTGGCATCTGTAAGACCCGGCATCTGCAGGGGCTCTGCCTCTCTTTCCACTCCCTCATCCCCACTCCTCCGCCCCACTCCCTCATCCCCACTCCTCCGCCCCACTCCAACCCCCTCAATCCCCTGCCCCACCCCCCTCCTCTTATTCCGCGGCTCCACTCTCCCCACCTCGTTCCTTCGCCCCGCTCTTCCCCCCTCATTCCCCTGCCCTGCCTTATCTCCCTCCTCACCACTCCCACAACCCCCCCCACTCTCGCACCTCCCACTACTCTCACTCCTCCCACTACTCTCGCTCCTCCCACTACTCTCACTCCTCTCACTCCTCTCAATCCTTCCTTCACTCTCACTCCTACCGAGGCTGTTATCTCTTGCCATGCCACCCTCACTCTCACTCCTCCCACCACTCATTCTACCTCCATCTCCTCCCTCTCCCCCCCCTCCTCCTCTCTCACCCTCCATCCCATCCTCTCGCCCACCCACTCCCTCTCCCTCCGTCCCCTCCGTCCCCTCCTCCCCCTCGCTTTTCTTCCCTCCTCTCATGCCGTCTCCGCCTCCCCTCTCTTCATGCACCCCTGCTGCAGCTACTTTAAATCTCCTGATCCTTCTCCCTCCAGTTCCCTGTTCATCCGCCTCAGAAGCCTGCAGGTGTGTTTTGAGTCGACTCAAAACACTTCCAGTTCCCAGTTCATGCACCCCAGAAGCCTGCAAATTGGTCCCGCGAGCATCTGAAGCACGCAGAGAGATCTTCCTCCCAGTATTGCCCGGACTGGAAACCAATGCTGGACTGGAAACCAATGCTGGACTGGCCTGTTTTGCCCTCTCACCGTCAGCAACTGTACCACCAAGACCATCAGCAGCACAAGTCGACTCAGTAGCACCAGCAGTGGAAGCACCAGCAGCCGCGGCACTAGCAGCTGCAGCAGCATCAGCAGTGGCATCAGCAGTGGCATCAGCAGTGGCATCAGCACCGCCAGCAGCAGCACCGCCAGCAGCAGCACCGCCAGCAGCAGCAACGACACCAGCCGCAGCAGCAGCAGCAGCAGCACCGTCACTGCGAGATGCGGGATGACTAGCAGCAGCAGACTCACTCGGAGCAGACGTGAGTGCAGAAGCAGAGACAGTCATTGTGGCAGAGCCAGGCACGGCAACGGCCCCATCAGCAGCAGCATCAGAAGCAACAGCAGCATCAGCAGCAGCACCGCCACAGTCAGCAGCAGCACCAGCAGCAGCAACAGCAGCAGCAGCAGCAGCACCGCCACCATCAGCAGCAGCAGCAGCAGCAGCAGCAGCAGCAGCAGCAGAACCACCAGCAACAGCACCATCAGCAGCAGCACCGCCACCGTCACTCACTGTGAGAAGCCGGATCACTAGCCGCGGCAGCAGACACAACAGCAGACGGAGAGACAGTGATCGTGGCCGAGCCAGGCACGGCAACAGGCGGGAAGGGGATGTTGCGCGCGGGAGGGTGGCAGTGCCTGAGTAGACAATTCTCAGACCCCCGGAAACGGCTGCCCGCACCAGTGGGATGTCGATGGTTTTCTTTGCTGTGCAGCCAATGGTGTACTTGGCACAGCGGAAATATGCCCTGGAAAATAGAGGAGGGGGAGGAGGGAAGAGGGAGGAGGGGGGACAAAAGATATGACAGCAGACGGAGAGACAGTGATCATGGCCGAGCCGGGAATGGCAACAGGAGGAAAGGAAATGTTGGGCGCGGGCGGGTGGCAGTGCTTTCCCGAGTAGACTATTCTCAGCCCCCCGGAAATGGCTGCTCGCACGAGGGGAATGTCCATGGTTTCTTTTGCCGTGCAGCCGATTGTGTACTTGGCACAGCGGAAATACGCCCTGAGGAGGAGTAGAGAGGAAAGGAGAGAATCTATTAGGTACCTTGAAAAACTACCATACGAGGGGAATGTCGATGGTCTTTTTTGCTGTGCAGCCGATTGTGTGCTTGGCACAGCGGAAATACGCCCTGATGGAGAGAGGAGAGAGGGAGGAGAGGGGGAGGGTGGAGAGGGGGAGGGTGGAGAGGGGGAGGGTGGAGAGGGGGAGGAGGGAGGACATGGGAGGGTTTTTTAGGCGCTTCAGAAATCTGCTCGAACAAGGGGAGTGTCGATGGTTCGTGTTTTGAGTCGACTCATAACACGAAAATCTGCCCGCACGAGGGGTATGCAGCAAGTCCCGCCCAGTTGCTGCACTCACCTGGCATATTCTCGCTCCATGAGGCACTTCTGTCCGTACTTGTGCCAGTGGTACCCGTCGTCCGGTGCACTCAGCCGCGGTGCTGACGCTGACACTGCTGGTGGGCTGCTGGCTCTGCCTGCAGCAGCAGGAGCAGCAGCAATGGCAGCAGCAGCAGCTGCTGCTGCTGCTGCTGCTGCTGATGCTGACGCAGCAGAAGCAGGTGCAGGCGTGGGCACAGCAGGAGTAGCGGCAGCGGCGGTCGCGGCGGTCGCGGCTGCGGCAACAACAGGATTTGCATTGGCGGCAGAATCCCCCGCCGGCGCTGGCTCTGCTAATCAGGATAGTGCTGCTGCTGTTTGTAAAGGTGTTTGTGCCGGTGTTTGTGCCCGTGTTTGTGGCAGCGACGTTGGCGGTAGTGGCAGTGGCAGATGTAGGCGCTGCAGTATGCGGTGCAGAGCGGTTAGATGGCGTCTGCTGCCCCACATGAACCACTGAGGGCCTGAAATGGCACAAGGATGGGAGATGGGTGAAGGGAGGTGGTGGAGGGAGGGAGGTGCAGGAACAAGGGGAGTTGGGCGGGGGTGGAGGAAGGTGGGAAGGAAAGGAGGCGGGGAGGAGGAGGTGCAAGGGGAAGGGAATCAAGATACGAGCAGCAGGGGGTCATTCCCTCCCTCCCTCCCCTCCCTTGCCTCCCTTTCTCTCTCTTCCCTCCACTCCCTTCCTGCATTCTCTCTCTTCCCTTCCTCCACCGGTCCGTCCGTCCGTCCGTCCGTCTCTCCCTCCCTCCTTCCTCCCTCCTTCCTCTCCCTCCCCTCCCTTCCCTCCCATCCCTTCTCTCTGTATCCTCCTATCCCTCCTATCCCTCCTTCTCTTCCCTCTGCTCCCTTCTCTCACTTCCCCTCCCTTCTCCCTCTTCCCTCCCCTCCTTCTCTCTCTTCCCTCCTCTCCCTTCTCTCTCTTCCCTCCCCTCCCTTCCCCTCTCTCCATCCCCCCCTCCCTCCCCTCCTCCCCTCTCTTCCCCTCCCTCCCTCCCTCCCCTCCCTTCTCCTCCCTCCCTCCCTCCGTCCCCTCCCTTCCTCTCCCTCCCTCCCCTCCCTCCCCTCCCACCCTCCCTCCCCTCCCTCCCTCCCCTCTCTCCCCTCCCACCCTCCCTCCCCTACTTTCCCTTGAAACCCTACCTGGCACCAGCGCCATCGATCCCCATCCCTGCCGCCATGGAAGGACCCCCCACCCTGTTGTCCCTTATCCCTACCACCCCTCCCTCCCTCGTTCCCTTGAAACCCTACCTGGCACCAACTCCATCGATCCCCATCCCTGCTGTCATCGCCGCCATCTGCGCACCACCACTCCAGAAGCTGTTGACGACACCAGGGTTACCACCACCACCAGGGTTACCACCACCACCAGGAGCCCATGATTGAGCGCCCCATGCAGAGATGGTGCTTCCTTGGGTTCCTCGCCCCCCTACATTTTCTGCTCCTGCAGCTGCTGCCACTGCTCCGGCTGCAAATGGAGTGGGTCTAACGGTCGCTGCTGTTTCTGCCAATGCCGGCGCTGCTGCGATATTACTAGCGTCCTGCCTACTGTTCCCAGTGGTACTGCTACATCTATTATGTCCGGGAAACGGTTGTGCCATGTCGGCCGTGTTGCCGGCGCGGATACTGGGAACAGGGAGCGGAGAGGAGCCACGTGGCATCAGCGACGGTGGTAACCAGCCCTGATCTTGCCGTTGCTGATGGACGGCTGAGATGAAGGGCGGGGCCATAAGAGTGCTTGTAGTTTGCTGGTAACTCGAGTGGGTCATAACTGTATCGGAACGATAATTAAAGAAGTCCAGCAGAGGGTGGGGAAAAGAGGGAGGCGCGGAGAGGAAAGGCGATATAGAAGCGTAGTAAGCTGCAAACGCGGCGAGCTGATGCGGGGCCAAGGGGTTTGGTGCGTTGTAGTGTCCTAAAACCCCCCCTGGAACGCTGGCAGTACTAGACGCACTAGGGTGGGTGGAACTCCCTGCTCCACTCACATTATAGGGGTTGAAATAATTAAATCCTGGGTGGATCAGGGAAGGAACAGAGGGAGCCTGACTAATTCTATTTTGAATAGTAGAGTGTCCTTGGCCCGGCCCGGGTGTTTGATCTGACTGCCTGATGCTAGTAGTATCATGGGGACGATGATGCTCCCTCCCTCTGCCGTCTTGAAATTCACTGCTGCTGGCAGCGGTAGTTTGACCGCCCTGCGTTGACCACATGGCTTGTCAAGAGCCTGCTAAATAATGCTCTCAGACAAGATCATGCTAAATACTGCTCTCAGAAACGATCCTGCTAGATACTGCTCTCAGACAAGATGATCCTGCTTCAAATAATTTTAGTCTGTTTTTGAGGCGCCTCAAAAAATATCAAGAGCCTATTACTAGATACCGTATCTCATCAGTGACTGCTCTCAGACAAGATCCTGCTTCAAATAATTTTAGTCTGTTTTGATTAGTAGCTGTCTGGAAAACAGCAGGGTGAAGCAAGAACGACAACGAACAACTACCACTGACTGACAGAGGACTGGGGAGGCAGACAACTCAGTGCATGAACTGTTATACGAGCCGCTCGCTCCGTCACTCAGGTTGGCCGTCCAAAAAAAAAAAAAAAAAAAAAAAAAAACGCTGGTTTAGTGTCTTTTCGTTGGACGCCGACCGCCCAATTTCATGGATAGAGTGTGCGGCGACGGAGGCGAGAATTCCATGTCTACCTCCATGGTTGCCGCCGTATTGTTAGCATCCACCGAGGAGCGTTCTGCAGCGGAAAGTCTTTACAGCTTCAAGTTGAAGTTGAAGTGGAAACCTGGAGGAAAACGGATCTGGTTGAAAAAATGGCTGCGAAGATGTCAAGCCTAGATCCAAAAACAGAATCCTCGAACAAACCAGCATCATGGCAGGGACCTTGCTGCTGGAAAACTGTTCAGGCACTGAAGACCAGCTAAAAGAGCTAACTCTGGCAGGGAAGGACCACTCAAATAAACAGTCACTGCATCTGAGCTAAGTAGAAAATTGTGATAGGTGAGTTGGTAGGGGGGGGAAGCATTCCAACTGGTTGCATTCCACATTGCAGCCATGCAAGCAAACCCTCGCCTGCAGCAATTTCGCGTAGGAATCTAGGTCTTTCTTCGTCACCCAATCACGTTGCACCATTTGATTCACACATCAAGGGTTTGGTTCTTCATGGACGTTGGGGGTTGGTGCATACACACCAAAAATGTCATTGATGAGCGTAACCATTTCAAAACCGATCCGTTTGGCTGGTGCTGTTTTGACCCTTGTTGCATCTGAGCTGAATGGACGGGAAATTTCGATGGTTGGGTTGGGGTAGTGGTTCCCAAAAACTGGGACCCGCACAATCACATTCGCGAATGAAGCGAATCAAGATCCGCGAAGGAGAACAGCACATGAGGACAGAAACTTGTGGTAAATCATTTGCACCAACTCACCAGCAAGTCCACTACCAGAGGAGGGGTTGCAACACAAAGCAGACCCTTGTGTGTGACCTCTCGCGAAACCAGGACTTCGGAATCCGCCCTGAAGTGCTTCTTTCACATACACAAAAGACAAGGTCCACCGCACTTTATTACAAACCGCGTATTTTAGTGCGCTACGAGCTGAAGCCGACTCGAAAGGCTGTGCGGTTGTACCTGATACAGACTGTTTCGTGTGTTTCAGAACGCTCAACCTCGTACTTCATGCATGATTGGCACCTCATACTCAAGCTGCTGCAAACCTCTGCTTGAAGTTCACCAAAACAATCAATCACACAAACAATTAACATCCAACTATCACATGGAACTTTAGTATATTTTAAACATACTTCAAGAGCACAAACAAACAAACAAACAACAATTCATCTAGCAGAGTCACATAAGAATGTTGACAAGCGTATAAACCATCCATTTGATCAACAAAATTATTTCAAACCTTGTATGTAAAAGTCCACATGTATGTGTATGTGCATGCATGCGTATGAGCTTTGATCACTCCACATAGAATTACCACATAACACTCCAATATGAAAGGAACTACGGTACGGCTGACATGCTGATACAACCAGATACTGTAAATAATTCCATACCATACTACTGTAACCCTAGTTCCCAACGACACTACTTTTTCAGGAGCTGGTCCTCCCCCGGCAGGTTCTTCCTCTCCTTGGCCTCCTTGATGGTCCACAGGTCCCACACCTTGGTCTTGGGCGGCTCCCTCACCTCCCCCACCGGCGCCACCAGGTTCGGGTTGTCAGCGCCCATCACCCCGTCCACCAGCCCATACTCCACCGCCTCCCATGGACTCATGAAGTTGTCCCTGTCCGTGTCGATCTCAATCTGTGTTGGAGTGAGAAAGGGAGAGACAGTCCATGGTACAGGAGAGGAGAGACAGAAGAGGTTACGACAGTAGTCCGGCACACGATGCCAGTGTGTGTGGTCAGGTTGGGGTTATCGCCGCCCATCACCCCGTCCACCAGCCCATACTCCACCGCCTCCCATGGACTCATGAAGTTGTCCCTGTCCGTGTCGATCTCAATCTGTGTTGGAGTGAGAAAGGGAGAGACAGTCCATGGTACAGGAGAGGAGAGACAGAAGAGGTTACGACAGTAGTCCGGCACACGATGCCAGTGTGTGTGGTCAGGTTGGGGTTATCGCCGCCCATCACCCCGTCCACCAGCCCATACTCCACCGCCTCCCATGGACTCATGAAACTGTCATGATCCGTGTCGATCTCAATCTGCAATCGGGGCGGATGGAAGGGAAGGGGTCAGGAAAGGTGGTATTAAGACCACGACAAGAGAGAATGTGAACGGGTTGGGGATATGGGCGCTCATCACCCCGTCCACCAGCCCATACTCCACTGCTTCTATGGGCTCATGAAATTGTCTCGGTCTGTGTCAATCTCAATCTGTGGGTGGGGGATTAAGGGAGAGGCAATGTGTTTGGTCAGGACAGATAAGGTTAAAATAATGGGTAGGAACAAGATGGCAATGCGTTTGGTCAGGTTCGGGTTGTCGGCGCCCATCACCAGCCCATACTCCACCGCCTCCCATGGACTCGTGAAATTGTCCCGATCCGTGTCAATCCCAATCTATGGTTCGTGTAATGAAGGGGGAAAAGGTGGGAGACGGGCAACGAAAAGAGCAAGTGGGATGAGCGAGGCAGAGGAAAGGTGGAGAGGAGATGGAGGCTACCAGGGTGGAGAGGAGATGGAGGCTACCAGGGTGGAGAGGAGATGGAGGCTACCAGGGTGGAGAGGAGATGGAGGCTACCAGGGTGGAGAGGAGATGGAGGCTACCAGGGTGGAGAGGAGATGGAGGCTACCAGGGTGGAGAGGAGATGGAGGCTACCAGGGTGGAGAGGAGATGGAGGCTACCAGGGTGGAGAGGAGATGGAGGCTACCAGGGTGGAGAGGAGATGGAGGCTACCAGGGTGGAGAGGAGATGGAGGCTACCAGGGTGGAGAGGAGATGGAGGCTACCAGGGTGGAGAGGAGATGGAGGCTACCAGGGTGGAGAGGAGATGGAGGCTACCAGGGTGGAGAGGAGATGGAGGCTACCAGGGTGGAGAGGAGATGGAGGCTACCAGGGTGGAGAGGAGATGGAGGCTACCAGGGTGGAGAGGAGATGGAGGCTACCAGGGTGGAGAGGAGATGGAGGCTACCAGGGTGGAGAGGAGATGGAGGCTACCAGGGTGGAGAGGAGATGGAGGCTACCAGGGTGGAGAGGAGATGAACAGGCTGTAGAGGCGAGACCTACGAAGTGGAAAAAGGTTCACGAAACTCATAGTTAGAAAGGATGGGGAGCAGGTTGGGAAAGGAGGCAACGGGAGCAGAGCAGGCAAGGTGAGAGGCAGTGGGGGATGCTGAGAAGCAGGTAGTGGCGCGAGGCAGGGGAAAGCAGGTGGAGAGTGTAGGTGGGTGTGGGCATGGGGAGAGGTAGGAATGGTGCAGGCAGTGGGAGGCGGCCAGGGGGAGGGAGGCAGCAGGGAGGGAGGCAGGAGGGAGGCAGGCAGGGGGGAGGGAGGCAGACAGGGGGGAGGGAGGCAGACAGGGGGGAGGGAGGCAGGCAGGGGGGAGGGGCAGGGGGGCGGGAGGCAAGGCAAGGGGGGGAAGGCAGGGCAGGGCAGAGGGCATGGCACCTGTTCTTCTGACTTGCGGGTGACTCGCGAGAGGATCTTGTTGAGCTTCACCTTGTGGTACATCATCTCGCGCACCTGCAGGCCCACGTCTATGGCCTGCACAGTGAGGGGAAGGGGTGGGGAGCGGTGGGAGGGGTGGAGAGAGGTTGCCAGGAAGTGGGGGAAAGACTTGTAGGGACCTTTTCACCTTGTGGTACATCATCTCGCGCACCTGCAGGCCCACGTCTATGGCCTGCACAGTGAGGGGAAGGAGAGTCAGGGGGTTGGGAGGGATGGGGAGAGGCGGAGAGGGGTTACCAGGAAGAGCGAAGAAGACTCAGAGGCACCTTCCACCTTGTGGTACATCATCTCGCGCACCTGCAACCCCACGTCTATGGCCTGCAGGGGGGAAGGGGTGGGGAGCGGTGGGAGGGTGGAGAGAGGTGGAGAGAGGTTGCCAGGAAGAGGGGGGGAGACTTGTAGGGACCTTTTCACCTTGTCGTATATCATCTCCTGCACCTGCAGCCCCACGTCTATGGCCTGCATAGTGAGGGTAAGGAGAGTCAGGGGGTTGGGAGGGATGGGGAGAGGCGGAGAGGGGTTACCAGGAAGAGCGAAGAAGACTCAGAGGCACCTTCCACCTTGTGGTAAATCATCTCGCGCACCTGCAGGCCCAAGTCTATGGCCTGCAGGGGGGAAGGGGTGGGGAGGGGTGGGGAGGGGTGGGGAGGGGTTGCCAGGAAGAAAGGGGGAGACTTAGAGGGACATTGCACCGTGTGGTTCATACATGATCTCGCACACTTGCAGGCCCAGCCCACGTCCATGGCGTGTAGGGGGAGGGTAAGGGGGGACGTCCGCGCGGCACAGCTTCATGGCGTCACCCACCCATGCCATGCCACGCCCTGCCATGCCCTGCGCAGCCCTTCCCTGCCTGTGCCCCCAGGCACCCAGTTTCCGGTTCTCTCAGTCACCCCTTCCCCGCTCCCCTCCCCCCTGCTCTTCCTTCCCTCCTCCCCCCTCACCCCCACCCCCTCCCTTCCCCCTCTCTCTTCCCCAACCCCCATCCCCTTCCCCGCACTCACCGACCCCTGCGCGCCTCCCAGCGGCTGGTGAATCATACGCGGGAGTTGGGCATGCAGAAGCGCTTGCCCTTGGCGCCCGTGGCGTGCAGAAACGCGCCCATGGCGCACCGCCTCTGCACTCACCATTCCCCGCGCCCATCTCAAGCCCCTGCCCCTCCCCACGCACTCACCGACCCATGCGCGCCTCCCAGCGGCTGGTGAATCATGACCCTTGAGTTGGGCATGCAGAAGCGTTTCCCCTTGGTGCCAGTCGCGAGCAGGAACGCGCCCATGGACGCGGCGAGGCCGAAGCAGATGGTGGAGACGTCCGCGCGGCACAGCTTCATGGCGTCGTAGATCCCCATGCCCGCCGTCACCCATCCATCCCATGCCATGCCATGCCCCCATGCCACGCCACGCCTCCGGTTCTCTGACTCACCCCTTCCCCACTCCCCTTCCCCCCCACCCCGCTTCCCCCCACCCCCCGGCACTCACCGACCCCTGCGCGCCTCCCAGAGGCTGGTGAATCATAACCCTTGAGTTGGGCATGCAAAATCGTTTCCCCTTGGCGCCCGTGGCGAGCAGGAACGCGCCCATGGAGGCGGCGAGCCCGAAGCAGATGGTGGAGACGTCCGCGCGGCACAGCTTCATGGCGTCGTAGATCCCCATGCCCGCCGTCACCGAGCCGCCCGTCGAGTTGATGAGCAGCTTGATGTCGCGCGTGGGGTCCTGCGAGTCCAGCAGCAGCAGCTGGCTGATGATACTGGTACTGGTGAGGCCGTGGCTTCAGGTGCTGGTGAGTCTGCTCTCTCTGGTACTGCGCCACCTACGGTCTCGCACACCTTCACCCTTGACTCAGGAGCTTCTCGCTCCTTCTTTCGCGACTGCACCACACTCACGCCGCTTAGTCGGCCAGTTCCAGTCTCCCTGGCGGACCCCTCCGGGGGTCCAGTCCTTGCCCACTACTCCACGGTTCTGCCGTGTCCGGCCGTCCCGTCCGGCTCGCTGTCAGGTCTTTACCTCCCCTCGTTCTCTACGAACTTGGTGAGTGGAGCTGACCTCCAGGATCGGGAGGTTGACCAGTTCACTCCTGCGAGTCAGCGAGTGACTCACTGTACGTGTGCTAGGACGGGCCGGCACTTGGCCACGTTCACCCGTGCACCTGGCTCGAGTCTGTACACACTGACCACTGAGTCCCCTCAGGTAGCTGCGTCTGCGTCTACGTCTGGTCAGCTGGCGGCCCCCTGTGAGTGTCGCGCTTTGTCGCACGACACTCTCCTGTGGCACCACCGTCTTGGTCACCCCTCCTTGCCTCGCCTGCGTCGCATGCACTCTCGCTCCCTGGTCTCTGGTCTTCCCAGGTCTCTGCCTGCCCTCCCTCCCTCGCCTGCGCCGCCCTGCATTCCTTGCGTCGAGGGGCGGCAGCGCGCCGCTCCTCACTCCTCCTCGTTTCCTCCCACAGAGGCTCCCCTGCAGACGCTCCACCTGGACGTGTGGGGCCCAGCCCGCGTCCAGGGACAGGGCCGCGAGCGGTACTTCCTGCTGGTCGTCGACGACTACACGCGTTACACCACGGTCTTCCCCTTGCAGAGCAAGGGGGACGTCCCTGATGTTTTGATCCCTTGGATCCGCGCTGTTCGTCTCCAGCTCCGCGAGCGGTTCCGGCGGGATTTTCCTGTCCTGCGTCTGCACTCTGACAGAGGTGGTGAGTTCTCCTCTGACCTCTTGGCAGCCTACTGTGCGGAGCACGGCATCACCCAGTCGTTCACGCTTCCGGCCTCTCCACAGCATAATGGGGTTGCTGAGCGTCGCATTGGCTTAGTCATGGAGGTTGCTCGTACCTCCATGATCCATGCGGCTGCCCCCCATTTCCTGTGGCCGTTTGCGGTCCGGTACGCCGCGCATCAGCTCAACCTCTGGCCCCGTGTCTCCTTGCCGGAGACCTCGCCCACACTGCTGTGGACGGGGAAGGTTGGTGATGCGTCGCGTTTCCGGGTCTGGGGTGCTCGTGCCTTTGTCCGCGATACCACCGCGGACAAGCTCTCCGCCCGCGCTGTTCCCTGTGTCTTCCTTGGCTTTGTCCCTGACGCGCCTGGTTGGCAGTTTTACCATCCCACCTCGCGCCGTGTCTTTGCGTCTCAGGACGTCACGTTCGACGAGTCGGTTCCCTTTTACCGTCTCTTCCCCTACCGCACTGCCCCGCTCCCCCCCCCCGCCGCTCTTCCTCGCTCCAGGTGCTCCCCAGGTAGACCCCCTCCCCACTCCTGGTCCTGCTCCTTCAGGTGTTTCTCAGGTAGACCCTCCTCCCTTGACTGCGCCGGTTGAGGTCACTGGTGACTCAGGTCCTACTGAGGGTGGTCCTTCTCGGGGTGCTACTTCTAGGGGTGCTGAGCCTGGGGGTGCGGAGACTGGGGGTGCTGAGCCTGGGGGTGCTGAGCCTGAGGGTGCGGAGCTTGAGGGTGTGGAGCCTGGTGGTGCTGAGCCTGAGTGTGAGGGGTCTGGGGGTGCTGAGCTTGGCGGTACTGACGCTGGAGGTTCTGGAGCTACTGAGGGTGCTGGCGCTGGAGGTTCTGGAGCCGCTGGAGGTGCAGGTGCTGAGGGTACTGACACCGGAGGTTCTGGAGCCGTTGGGGGTGCGGGCGCTGAGGGTTCTGAGTCTGCTGTTGCGCGGTCTCCTTGGAGTAGCCGCCTTCGTCCACGTGTGCCTCTCACCCCACAGCAGCTGCAGGACTGGTACGGTCGCCGTCCGCGTCGCGCTGCTGGAGCTAGGAGTGGTGCTGGACCTTTGTCTACTGGAGGTGCTGGAGTCGCTGGTTCTGGAGGTGCTCGTACTGGAGACACTGCGGCTGGAGACCCTGGGACTGGAGGTGCTGGCTCTGGGGGTGCTGCTGCTGGAGACACTGAGGCTGGAGACCCTGGGACTGGAGGTGCTGGTTCTGGGGGTGCTGCTGCTGGAGACACAGAGGGTGGAGACCCTGGGACTGGAGGTGCTGGTTCTGGGGGTGCTGCTGCTGGAGACACTGAGGCTGGAGACCCTGGGACTGGAGGTGCTGGTTCTGGGGGTGCTGCTGCTGGAGACACAGAGGTTGGAGACCCTGGGGCTGGAGGTGTCGGCTCTGGGACTGGAGCTTCTGGAGCTGCTGGAGGTACTGGAGCTGCTGGAGGCACTCGAGCTGCTGGAGCTGCCGCTCCTGGTGCAGCTGCGCCGACACGACGGTTCTTCGCTCCGCCGTCTCCGTCGTCTCTGCCGCCGTCTGACTCTGTTCTTCGTCAGGTTCTTACTCTCCCGTCGTCTACTGGTCTTCCGTTACAGCCCGGCTCACCGCTGCCTGCTCCTTCTCCTTACACTGTGCAGACTGGTAGTCCTGCTGAGCGTCGTGAGCCTGCGTCGCGTCCTGTTTCGCCTGTTCGTCCTAGTCGTACCGGTCGTCGTGTTCCTCGTTCGCGTCAGCCGGCTGTCCCCAGCGCACACCTCGTAGTCCGTCGTCCTTCCTCTGCTCCGCAGCCTGTTCCTCTGCCGTCTCCTCCTGCGTCCTCGTTGCCTGACGTTCCGGACCCTGCGTCTGACCGGTTTCGTGCTGAGCACCCTACTGTCACGCGTCTACTAGCCACAGTTGTCACTGACCCGTCGTTTGAGTCTGCTGCTGCGTCTACTCTTGTCGCTGAGCTTGTTGACTTTGCTGCTGCCTGTCGTCTAGACTTCACTGCCAGTCTTGTTACTGAGTCTGAGTCTGTCTGTCCTCCGTCCGTCGGGGGTGAGTGTGCTCTTAGCACGGACGTCCTTGAGGACAGGCAGGAGGAGTTCCAGTGTCTCGCTGCTGCTTTACCTCATCTTGTGTCCTCGCTACTTGCCCCTGAGGGAGATCCGGATGCACCAGACATCCCGACTCCGCGCTCTTACGCAGAGGCGATAGAGGGTCCCTACTCCTCTCAGTGGCAGGCAGCCATGGACGCAGAGATGGCTTCCTGGAAGTCCACAGGCACCTATGTCGACGAGGTTCCCCCACCTGGGGCGAACATCGTCAGTGGCATGTGGATTTTCAGGGTGAAGCGGCCGCCGGGTTCTCCGCCTGTCTTCAAGGCGCGTTACGTGGCTCGAGGCTTCAGTCAGCGAGAGGGAGTTGACTTCTTCCAGACCTTCTCCCCCACCCCGAAGATGACCACTCTTCGGGTGCTGCTGCATGTTGCTGCTCACCGTGACTACGAGCTTCACTCTCTTGACTTCAGCACAGCTTTCTTACAGGGCAGCCTGCACGAGGAGATCTGGCTGCGCCGCCCCCCGGGCTTCACTGGGTCGTTCCCTCCTGGCACCCAGTGGAGCCTCCGGCGGCCGGTCTACGGTCTCCGCCAGGCACCACGTGAGTGGCACGACACACTGAGGACTACGCTTGCGGCTCTTGGGTTTGCGCCTTCTACTGCTGACCCGTCGCTGTTTCTGCGCACCGACACTTCACTGCCGCCGTTCTACATCCTCGTGTACGTCGACGACTTGGTTTTTGCCACTGCTGACACTGAGGCTCTCGCCCACGTGAAGTCGGAGCTGCAGAAGAGACACACGTGCACAAACTTGGGTGAGCTGCGCAGCTACCTTGGCTTGCAGATCACCCGGGACCGAGCACGCCGCACCATCACCTTGACTCAGTCACACATGGTGCAGCAGGTCCTTCAGCGCTTCGGCTTCACCTGGTCTTCAGCACAGGCCACTCCTCTGGCTACAGGTCACACGCTCTCAGCTCCACCTTCGGACGAGTCCGTAGAGCCGAGTGGTCCTTACCCAGAGCTAGTCGGCTGCCTCATGTACCTGATGACTTGCACTCGACCTGACCTCGCGTACCCTCTTGGTCTTCTGGCTCGCTACGTGGCTCCTGGTCGGCACCGACCTGAGCACATGGCTGCTGCTAAGAGGGTACTGCGCTACTTGTGCAGCACATCAGGCATGGGGCTAGTGCTTGGAGGGACGAGCCCAGCTGTCCTCACTGGGCACTCAGACGCTTCTTGGGTTGACGACATGGCTACTCAGCGGTCGTCACAGGGTTACACCTTCAGCCTTGGCTCTGGTTCAGTTTCGTGGCGTTCTACACGCTCGTCTTCAGTTCTCAGCTCCAGTTGTGAGGCTGAGATCTACGCCACAGCCATGGCTGCACAGGAGTTACGCTGGCTCACCTACCTGCTGACTGACTTGGGAGAGCAGCCTCGTTCTCCTCCAGTGCTGTACGTCGACAACAAGGCCGCCATTGCCTTGTGTGAGGAGCACAGACTGGAGCACAGAACGAAGCACATTGCTCTGCGTTACTTCCTGGCTCGAGAGTTGCAGCAGCGAGGCCAGCTTCGTCTTCGTCACGTGGCCACTCGGGCCAACACTGCTGATATATTCACCAAGGCACTTCCGTCTGGTGATCATCAGCGCTTTTGTACCCTGTTAGGCCTTGTGCCTACGCTTCCACACTTGCTGTAGTTTCTGCTTGTACTGTGATCTATATATATACATGCATGCTTGCTCTTGCTAGGTAGTCATCACTGTACTGTTATTGTTGCATATATATCTCTGCATGTGGACTGGCCTTGTGGCCCTTTGCTTGTGCTCAGAATGTGTGGTGACGTTGAGATCCACCCTGAGCTTGCTTTGCTTCTCTTGACTGGTCGTTTGACCCCTTGTTCTCCCCCACTTTGCCTATGGGGGTGTGTCAAACATATATGCTGGATATTGTCTAGGCTGTAGTGGGGTAGCCCATATGGGGTACAGCCCAATTAGGGTTTACTGCTTGTACTCCTGCATGCTGTTAGTTCATTCATTCCTGCTGCTAGATTCTGACACCCGGTAACGTACCAGTTCGGGGATTATATACTTCTTGACACACAAAACCTTTAGACTGTCCGTCGTACCAAAAACTGCGACCGCGTTACTGTGGACTGTTCAGAATCAGCCACATGATCACCCCAGTTACCGCCCATTTACTGTTGCCAACCGACTGGTACATCAGCCTATCATTCTACGTCAGCCTGCTTCGCCCATACATCCCGATCACAAGCCACTGCCTCATCACCGCCCACCATCCATGACTTGCCGAGCCAATTGTCGAGCCCGATAAATTTTTGAGCCATCGGATTCGCCATCCCACAGACATAAAAAGGATCGAGTTCCTCATTTGCTGGAAGGACCGCACTACAACTGAAGATAGTTGGGTGCCCCTAGCAAACATTGAAAACCACCTTGCCCTGCAATTGTACCTGAGGAGCCGGGGATTTCGCGATATGCACGCACTCGCGTAGCGGAGGGGGCTTCTTGAGGGGGGGGGGGGGGGGGGGGGGGGGGGGGAGTGTAAGGGATTTTTCCGGCATCCCTTCCTGCGTCGTCCAACATCGCGTACAGCAGGAGCCGTTGTTCGCCCCGTTACTGCTAACAGGGCTTCGCCAACTTCGCGCGCACTGTTTCACCAAACTATGCATTGCTGGCCCGGCCGTGTCGGCCTACGCTTCGGGACTAGCCCGAACCTCGATGCCAGCCTAGCACTAGCTAGCTCGCACGCACCGCGTTACCGTTTGCATGTTTCGCGTATAAGTATTCGCCCATACTTTCGCTCATACTTGGTACTCGTTTGACACCTAGTGCAATCCTCGCTATCTCGTTCCATTGCACCCGTAGTAATAGAATCCCACAAGCCCAACCTCACCAAGGTTCAGAATTTGAAGCGCATCTCCATTGTGAAATAAAAATACTAAAGCAACAATAATTGCCACAACAATACTTACAATTGCAATGTGTAATTTCCCTAGGGCATTTTAAACTAACTCAACTAAAGGTTGAGAACTAGGTCTAATCCATGATCTTGCGCCCCTGCTTCCCTATCACCAGGATCCCCTGGCATTGCTTCTAATGGAGATTGCTCAAACACATTCCCCTCTTCCTCATTTCTTGGTAGTATCAAGGGCTCACCTTGACGGAGTTCACTTCTAGCTTGAGTGAAGCTATTTGCTGTAGTGTAACCAACAGCAGATGCATTGACATCATTACGGCTGCCCACTTGGGCATGTTGCAGCCAATCTTGCACACTGTTTGAGTTGACAGCAATACCACCAACAAACTGTTGCTGCTGCTGTAGCTGCTGCTGCTGCTGCTGCTGCTGTTGCATTTGCAACTGCTGCATTTGCTGCTGCCATAGTATATGCTGCTGCAGCAGCTGCTGTTGCTGGTATTGCGATTGGTGGGCAAGCAGCAAAGACTGGGAGGCAGTAGGCCCGTTCTGATACGGAGAGGAGATGGGTGCTTGCTGTGCGAGATACATCTGCAGGGAGTGTGTGTAGGCAGAGAGGAATGGGGCAGTGGAGGAGGGGAATGGGGGTGTCGAGGAGAGGAATGGGGGTGTGGAGGAAGGGAAAGGGGGCACTGAGGAGGGAAATGGGAGTGTGGAGGAGGGGAACGAGCTCCCCAAAGGATAAGGAAAGAGGGATTGAGGAAGAGGATGTTGAGAAGGCCAAGAGAGTGAGGTAAGAGCAGAGAGTGAGTTGGGGTGGATGGGAGGTTGTAGGACGGGTTGAGGATGGATGGGAGGTTGGGGCAGAGACTGTGCTGGTACAAGGTTGAAGGGCGGGAGGAATGGCTGGGTTGGCACATGTGTTGGTGCTGCTGCTGCTGCTGCTGCTGTTGCTGCTCCTGGTGGTGCTGTGGGTGCTGCTGCTGCTGTTGTTGCTGCTGCAGCTGCTGCTGCTGCTGCTGCTGCTGCTGGTAGTTCTGGTGGTGTGGGAGCGGAAGCAACTGCAACACCTGATGCGCCCACAGCAGCCTCTGTGGCAGCAGCAGCAGCAACAGCAGCGGGGGCAGCAGCAACAGCACCAGCAGCTGCAGCATGAGTAGCACCATGACTAACAACACTACCAGAACCAGCACCACCGCCTATACCACCGCCAGTACCACCACCACTGCTAATACCACCACCACTGCCAATACCACCACCACTGCCAATACCACCACCACTGCCAATACCACCACCACCCGCCAATACCAGCACCACCGCCAGCGGCTGCGGCTGCTGCAGCCACCTCTCGCCTCACAACAGAGAGCACGTGTGACACAAACGAAGGGTCCTGTAGCAGCGCTTCTTGCACCAACAGTTGCTGTTGTGCTTCCTGCGGCGGTTGCTGCTGTTGATTTTGTCGCTGCTGTGTCTGCTGCTGTTGGTTCAGCTGCCCCTGTGTTGCTGCTGTTGCTGCTTTTGTTCTAGCTGTTGTTCGTGCTGTTGCTTCTCTTCCTGTTGGCGTTGCTGCTGCTGCTGCTGTCGCTGACATTGCGGTTGCATTTGTTCCTGCAGGTGCTGTTGCTGCTGTTGTTTCTGCCGTTGCTGCGTTTCTTGTTTATGCCGTTGCTGCTGTACATCCTGATATTCCTGCTGTTGCCGCGTTTGTTGTTTATGCTGTTGCTGCTTTTCTGGTTCCTGTTGCTGCTGTTGCTTGTGCTGCTGCCGTTCCTGGAGTGCAGAAGGAGGGGGTGCTGCAGGAGCAGGACGGAAGGAAAAGAGAGACATCTGTGTGGCATCTGTAAGACCCGGCATCTGCAGGGGCTCTGCCTCTCTTTCCACTCCCTCATCCCCACTCCTCCGCCCCACTCCCTCATCCCCACTCCTCCGCCCCACTCCAACCCCCTCAATCCCCTGCCCCACCCCCTCCTCTTATTCCGCGGCTCCACTCTCCCCACCTCGTTCCTTCGCCCCGCTCTTCCCCCCTCATTCCCCTGCCCTGCCTTATCTCCCTCCTCACCACTCCCACAACCCCCCCCACTCTCGCACCTCCCACTCCACCTCCCACTACTCTCGCTCCTCCCACTACTCTCACTCCTCCCACTACTCTCACTCCTCCCACTACTCTCGCTCTCTCCTCCTCCCACTCTCTCACTCCTCCCACTCCTCTCAATCCTTCCTTCACTCTCACTCCTACCGAGGCTGTTATCTCTTGCCATGCCACCCTCACCACTCTCACTCCTCCCCACTCATTCTACCTCCATCTCCTCCCTCTCCCCCCCCCCCTCCTCTCTCACTCCCCTCTCCCATCCTCTCGCCCACCCACTCCCTCTCCCTCCGTCCCCTCCGTCCCCTCCTCCCCCTCGCTTTTCTTCCCTCCTCTCATGCCGTCTCCGCCTCCCCTCTCTTCATGCACCCCTGCTGCAGCTACTTTAAATCTCCTGATCCTTCTCCCTCCAGTTCCCTGTTCATCCGCCTCAGAAGCCTGCAGGTGTGTTTTGAGTCGACTCAAAACACTTCCAGTTCCCAGTTCATGCACCCCAGAAGCCTGCAAATTGGTCCCGCGAGCATCTGAAGCACGCAGAGAGATCTTCCTCCCAGTATTGCCCGGACTGGAAACCAATGCTGGACTGGAAACCAATGCTGGACTGGCCTGTTTTGCCCTCTCACCGTCAGCAACTGTACCACCAAGACCATCAGCAGCACAAGTCGACTCAGTAGCACCAGCAGTGGAAGCACCAGCAGCCGCGGCACTAGCAGCTGCAGCAGCATCAGCAGTGGCATCAGCAGTGGCATCAGCAGTGGCATCAGCACCGCCAGCAGCAGCACCGCCAGCAGCAGCACCGCCAGCAGCAGCAACGACACCAGCCGCAGCAGCAGCAGCAGCAGCACCGTCACTGCGAGATGCGGGATGACTAGCAGCAGCAGACTCACTCGGAGCAGACGTGAGTGCAGAAGCAGAGACAGTCATTGTGGCAGAGCCAGGCACGGCAACGGCCCCATCAGCAGCAGCATCAGAAGCAACAGCAGCATCAGCAGCAGCAGCACCGCCACAGTCAGCAGCAGCACCAGCAGCAGCAACAGCAGCAGCAGCAGCAGCACCGCCACCATCAGCAGCAGCAGCAGCAGCAGCAGCAGCAGCAGCAGCAGAACCACCAGCAACAGCACCATCAGCAGCAGCACCGCCACCGTCACTGTGAGAAGCCGGATCACTAGCCGCGGCAGCAGACACAAGCAGACGGAGAGACAGTGATCGTGGCCGAGCCAGGCACGGCAACAGGCGGGAAGGGGATGTTGCGCGCGGGAGGGTGGCAGTGCCTGAGTAGACAATTCTCAGACCCCCGGAAACGGCTGCCCGCACCAGTGGGATGTCGATGGTTTTCTTTGCTGTGCAGCCAATGGTGTACTTGGCACAGCGGAAATATGCCCTGGAAAATAGAGGAGGGGGAGGAGGGAAGAGGGAGGAGGGGGGACAAAAGATATGACAGCAGACGGAGAGACAGTGATCATGGCCGAGCCGGGAATGGCAACAGGAGGAAAGGAAATGTTGGGCGCGGGCGGGTGGCAGTGCTTTCCCGAGTAGACTATTCTCAGCCCCCCGGAAATGGCTGCTCGCACGAGGGGAATGTCCATGGTTTCTTTTGCCGTGCAGCCGATTGTGTACTTGGCACAGCGGAAATACGCCCTGAGAGGAGTAGAGAGGAAAGGAGAGAATCTATTAGGTACCTTGAAAAACTACCATACGAGGGGAATGTCGATGGTCTTTTTTGCTGTGCAGCCGATTGTGTGCTTGGCACAGCGGAAATACGCCCTGATGGAGAGAGGAGAGAGGGAGGAGAGGGGGAGGGTGGAGAGGGGGAGGGTGGAGAGGGGAGGGTGGAGAGGGGGAGGAGGGAGGACATGGGAGGGTTTTTTTAGGCGCTTCAGAAATCTGCTCGAACAAGGGGAGTGTCGATGGTTCGTGTTTTGAGTCGACTCATAACACGAAAATCTGCCCGCACGAGGGGTATGCAGCAAGTCCCGCCCAGTTGCTGCACTCACCTGGCATGGCATTCTCGCTCCATGAGGCACTTCTGTCCGTACTTGTGCCAGTGGTACCCGTCGTCCGGTGCACTCAGCCGCGGTGCTGACGCTGACACTGCTGGTGGGCTGCTGGCTCTGCCTGCAGCAGCAGGAGCAGCAGCAATGGCAGCAGCAGCAGCTGCTGCTGCTGCTGCTGCTGCTGATGCTGACGCAGCAGAAGCAGGTGCAGGCGTGGGCACAGCAGGAGTAGCGGCAGCGGCGGTCGCGGCGGTCGCGGCTGCGGCAACAACAGGATTTGCATTGGCGGCAGAATCCCCGCCGGCGCTGGCTCTGCTAATCAGGATAGTGCTGCTGCTGTTTGTAAAGGTGTTTGCCGGTGTTTTTGTGCCCGTGTTTGTGGCAGCGACGTTGGCGGTAGTGGCAGTGGCAGATGTAGGCGCTGCAGTATGCGGTGCAGAGCGGTTAGATGGCGTCTGCTGCCCCACATGAACCACTGAGGGCCTGAAATGGCACAAGGATGGGAGATGGGTGAAGGGAGGTGGTGGAGGGAGGGAGGTGCAGGAACAAGGGGAGTTGGGCGGGGGTGGAGGAAGGTGGGAAGGAAAGGAGGCGGGGAGGAGGAGGTGCAAGGGGAAGGGAATCAAGATACGAGCAGCAGGGGGTCATTCCCTCCCCCCCCCTCCCTCCCTTGCCTCCCTTTCTCTCTCTCCCTCCACTCCCTTCCTGCATTCTCTCTCTTCCCTTCCTCCACCGGTCCGTCCGTCCGTCCGTCCGTCTCTCCCTCCCTCCTTCCTCCCTCCTTCCTCTCCCTCCCCTCCCTTCCCTCCATCCCCTTCTCTCTGTATCCTCCTATCCCTCCTATCCCTCCTTCTCTTCCCTCTGCTCCCTTCTCTCACTTCCCCTCCCTTCTCCCTCTTCCCTCCCCTCCCTTCTCTCTCTTCCCTCCTCTCCCTTCTCTCTCTTCCCTCCCCTCCCTTCCCCTCTCTCCATCCCCCCCTCCCTCCCCTCCTCCCCTCTCTTCCCCTCCCTCCCTCCCTCCCCTCCCTTCTCCTCCCTCCCTCCCTCCGTCCCCCTCCCTTCCCTCCCCTCCCTCCCCCTCCCTCCCCTCCCACCCTCCCTCCCCTCCCTCCCTCCCCTCTCTCCCCTCCCACCCTCCCTCCCCTACTTTCCCTTGAAACCCTACCTGGCACCAGCGCCATCGATCCCCATCCCTGCCGCCATGGAAGGACCCCCCACCCTGTTGTCCCTTATCCCTACCACCCCTCCCTCCCTCGTTCCCTTGAAACCCTACCTGGCACCAACTCCATCGATCCCCATCCCTGCTGTCATCGCCGCCATCTGCGCACCACCACTCCAGAAGCTGTTGACGACACCAGGGTTACCACCACCACCAGGGTTACCACCACCACCAGGAGCCCATGATTGAGCGCCCCATGCAGAGATGGTGCTTCCTTGGGTTCCTCGCCCCCCTACATTTTCTGCTCCTGCAGCTGCTGCCACTGCTCCGGCTGCAAATGGAGTGGGTCTAACGGTCGCTGCTGTTTCTGCCAATGCCGGCGCTGCTGCGATATTACTAGCGTCCTGCCTACTGTTCCCAGTGGTACTGCTACATCTATTATGTCCGGGAAACGGTTGTGCCATGTCGGCCGTGTTGCCGGCGCGGATACTGGGAACAGGGAGCGGAGAGGAGCCACGTGGCATCAGCGACGGTGGTAACCAGCCCTGATCTTGCCGTTGCTGATGGACGGCTGAGATGAAGGGCGGGGCCATAAGAGTGCTTGTAGTTTGCTGGTAACTCGAGTGGGTCATAACTGTATCGGAACGATAATTAAAGAAGTCCAGCAGAGGGTGGGGAAAAGAGGGAGGCGCGGAGAGGAAAGGCGATATAGAAGCGTAGTAAGCTGCAAACGCGGCGAGCTGATGCGGGGCCAAGGGGTTTGGTGCGTTGTAGTGTCCTAAAACCCCCCCTGGAACGCTGGCAGTACTAGACGCACTAGGGTGGGTGGAACTCCCTGCTCCACTCACATTATAGGGGTTGAAATAATTAAATCCTGGGTGGATCAGGGAAGGAACAGAGGGAGCCTGACTAATTCTATTTTGAATAGTAGAGTGTCCTTGGCCCGGCCCGGGTGTTTGATCTGACTGCCTGATGCTAGTAGTATCATGGGGACGATGATGCTCCCTCCCTCTGCCGTCTTGAAATTCACTGCTGCTGGCAGCGGTAGTTTGACCGCCCTGCGTTGACCACATGGCTTGTCAAGAGCCTGCTAAATAATGCTCTCAGACAAGATCATGCTAAATACTGCTCTCAGAAACGATCCTGCTAGATACTGCTCTCAGACAAGATGATCCTGCTTCAAATAATTTTAGTCTGTTTTTGAGGCGCCTCAAAAAATATCAAGAGCCTATTACTAGATACCGTATCTCATCAGTGACTGCTCTCAGACAAGATCCTGCTTCAAATAATTTTAGTCTGTTTTGATTAGTAGCTGTCTGGAAAACAGCAGGGTGAAGCAAGAACGACAACGAACAACTACCACTGACTGACAGAGGACTGGGGAGGCAGACAACTCAGTGCATGAACTGTTATACGAGCCGCTCGCTCCGTCACTCAGGTTGGCCGTCCAAAAAAAAAAAAAAAAAAAAAAAAAACGCTGGTTTAGTGTCTTTTCGTTGGACGCCGACCGCCCAATTTCATGGATAGAGTGTGCGGCGACGGAGGCGAGAATTCCATGTCTACCTCCATGGTTGCCGCCGTATTGTTAGCATCCACCGAGGAGCGTTCTGCAGCGGAAAGTCTTTACAGCTTCAAGTTGAAGTTGAAGTGGAAACCTGGAGGAAAACGGATCTGGTTGAAAAAATGGCTGCGAAGATGTCAAGCCTAGATCCAAAAACAGAATCCTCGAACAAACCAGCATCATGGCAGGGACCTTGCTGCTGGAAAACTGTTCAGGCACTGAAGACCAGCTAAAAGAGCTAACTCTGGCAGGGAAGGACCACTCAAATAAACAGTCACTGCATCTGAGCTAAGTAGAAAATTGTGATAGGTGAGTTGGTAGGGGGGGGAAGCATTCCAACTGGTTGCATTCCACATTGCAGCCATGCAAGCAAACCCTCGCCTGCAGCAATTTCGCGTAGGAATCTAGGTCTTTCTTCGTCACCCAATCACGTTGCACCATTTGATTCACACATCAAGGGTTTGGTTCTTCATGGACGTTGGGGGTTGGTGCATACACACCAAAAATGTCATTGATGAGCGTAACCATTTCAAAACCGATCCGTTTGGCTGGTGCTGTTTTGACCCTTGTTGCATCTGAGCTGAATGGACGGGAAATTTCGATGGTTGGGTTGGGGTAGTGGTTCCCAAAAACTGGGACCCGCACAATCACATTCGCGAATGAAGCGAATCAAGATCCGCGAAGGAGAACAGCACATGAGGACAGAAACTTGTGGTAAATCATTTGCACCAACTCACCAGCAAGTCCACTACCAGAGGAGGGGTTGCAACACAAAGCAGACCCTTGTGTGTGACCTCTCGCGAAACCAGGACTTCGGAATCCGCCCTGAAGTGCTTCTTTCACATACACAAAAGACAAGGTCCACCGCACTTTATTACAAACCGCGTATTTTAGTGCGCTACGAGCTGAAGCCGACTCGAAAGGCTGTGCGGTTGTACCTGATACAGACTGTTTCGTGTGTTTCAGAACGCTCAACCTCGTACTTCATGCATGATTGGCACCTCATACTCAAGCTGCTGCAAACCTCTGCTTGAAGTTCACCAAAACAATCAATCACACAAACAATTAACATCCAACTATCACATGGAACTTTAGTATATTTTAAACATACTTCAAGAGCACAAACAAACAAACAAACAACAATTCATCTAGCAGAGTCACATAAGAATGTTGACAAGCGTATAAACCATCCATTTGATCAACAAAATTATTTCAAACCTTGTATGTAAAAGTCCACATGTATGTGTATGTGCATGCATGCGTATGAGCTTTGATCACTCCACATAGAATTACCACATAACACTCCAATATGAAAGGAACTACGGTACGGCTGACATGCTGATACAACCAGATACTGTAAATAATTCCATACCATACTACTGTAACCCTAGTTCCCAACGACACTACTTTTTCAGGAGCTGGTCCTCCCCCGGCAGGTTCTTCCTCTCCTTGGCCTCCTTGATGGTCCACAGGTCCCACACCTTGGTCTTGGGCGGCTCCCTCACCTCCCCCACCGGCGCCACCAGGTTCGGGTTGTCAGCGCCCATCACCCCACCGTCCACCAGCCCATACTCCACCGCCTCCCATGGACTCATGAAGTTGTCCCTGTCCGTGTCGATCTCAATCTGTGTTGGAGTGAGAAAGGGAGAGACAGTCCATGGTACAGGAGAGGAGAGACAGAAGAGGTTACGACAGTAGTCCGGCACACGATGCCAGTGTGTGTGGTCAGGTTGGGGTTATCGCCGCCCATCACCCCGTCCACCAGCCCATACTCCACCGCCTCCCATGGACTCATGAAGTTGTCCCTGTCCGTGTCGATCTCAATCTGTGTTGGAGTGAGAAAGGGAGAGACAGTCCATGGTACAGGAGAGGAGAGACAGAAGAGGTTACGACAGTAGTCCGGCACACGATGCCAGTGTGTGTGGTCAGGTTGGGGTTATCGCCGCCCATCACCCCGTCCACCAGCCCATACTCCACCGCCTCCCATGGACTCATGAAACTGTCATGATCCGTGTCGATCTCAATCTGCAATCGGGGCGGATGGAAGGGAAGGGGTCAGGAAAGGTGGTATTAAGACCACGACAAGAGAGAATGTGAACGGGTTGGGGATATGGGCGCTCATCACCCCGTCCACCAGCCCATACTCCACTGCTTCTATGGGCTCATGAAATTGTCTCGGTCTGTGTCAATCTCAATCTGTGGGTGGGGGATTAAGGGAGAGGCAATGTGTTTGGTCAGGACAGATAAGGTTAAAATAATGGGTAGGAACAAGATGGCAATGCGTTTGGTCAGGTTCGGGTTGTCGGCGCCCATCACCAGCCCATACTCCACCGCCTCCCATGGACTCGTGAAATTGTCCCGATCCGTGTCAATCCCAATCTATGGTTCGTGTAATGAAGGGGGAAAAGGTGGGAGACGGGCAACGAAAAGAGCAAGTGGGATGAGCGAGGCAGAGGAAAGGTGGAGAGGAGATGGAGGCTACCAGGGTGGAGAGGAGATGGAGGCTACCAGGGTGGAGAGGAGATGGAGGCTACCAGGGTGGAGAGGAGATGGAGGCTACCAGGGTGGAGAGGAGATGGAGGCTACCAGGGTGGAGAGGAGATGGAGGCTACCAGGGTGGAGAGGAGATGGAGGCTACCAGGGTGGAGAGGAGATGGAGGCTACCAGGGTGGAGAGGAGATGGAGGCTACCAGGGTGGAGAGGAGATGGAGGCTACCAGGGTGGAGAGGAGATGGAGGCTACCAGGGTGGAGAGGAGATGGAGGCTACCAGGGTGGAGAGGAGATGGAGGCTACCAGGGTGGAGAGGAGATGGAGGCTACCAGGGTGGAGAGGAGATGGAGGCTACCAGGGTGGAGAGGAGATGGAGGCTACCAGGGTGGAGAGGAGATGGAGGCTACCAGGGTGGAGAGGAGATGGAGGCTACCAGGGTGGAGAGGAGATGGAGGCTACCAGGGTGGAGAGGAGATGGAGGCTACCAGGGTGGAGAGGAGATGGAGGCTACCAGGGTGGAGAGGAGATGAACAGGCTGTAGAGGCGAGACCTACGAAGTGGAAAAAGGTTCACGAAACTCATAGTTAGAAAGGATGGGGAGCAGGTTGGGAAAGGAGGCAACGGGAGCAGAGCAGGCAAGGTGAGAGGCAGTGGGGGATGCTGAGAAGCAGGTAGTGGCGCGAGGCAGGGGAAAGCAGGTGGAGAGTGTAGGTGGGTGTGGGCATGGGGAGAGGTAGGAATGGTGCAGGCAGTGGGAGGCGGCCAGGGGGAGGGAGGCAGCAGGGAGGGAGGCAGGAGGGAGGCAGGCAGGGGGGAGGGAGGCAGACAGGGGGGAGGGAGGCAGACAGGGGGGAGGGAGGCAGGCAGGGGGGGGGGCAGGGGGGCGGGAGGCAAGGCAAGGGGGGGAAGGCAGGGCAGGGCAGAGGGCATGGCACCTGTTCTTCTGACTTGCGGGTGACTCGCGAGAGGATCTTGTTGAGCTTCACCTTGTGGTACATCATCTCGCGCACCTGCAGGCCCACGTCTATGGCCTGCACAGTGAGGGGAAGGGGTGGGGAGCGGTGGGAGGGGTGGAGAGAGGTTGCCAGGAAGTGGGGGAAAGACTTGTAGGGACCTTTTCACCTTGTGGTACATCATCTCGCGCACCTGCAGGCCCACGTCTATGGCCTGCACAGTGAGGGGAAGGAGAGTCAGGGGTTGGGAGGGATGGGGAGAGGCGGAGAGGGGTTACCAGGAAGAGCGAAGAAGACTCAGAGGCACCTTCCACCTTGTGGTACATCATCTCGCGCACCTGCAACCCCACGTCTATGGCCTGCAGGGGGGAAGGGGTGGGGAGCGGTGGGAGGGTGGAGAGAGGTGGAGAGAGGTTGCCAGGAAGAGGGGGGGAGACTTGTAGGGACCTTTTCACCTTGTCGTATATCATCTCCTGCACCTGCAGCCCCACGTCTATGGCCTGCATAGTGAGGGTAAGGAGAGTCAGGGGGTTGGGAGGGATGGGGAGAGGCGGAGAGGGGTTACCAGGAAGAGCGAAGAAGACTCAGAGGCACCTTCCACCTTGTGGTAAATCATCTCGCGCACCTGCAGGCCCAAGTCTATGGCCTGCAGGGGGGAAGGGGTGGGGAGGGGTGGGGAGGGGTGGGGAGGGGTTGCCAGGAAGAAAGGGGGAGACTTAGAGGGACATTGCACCGTGTGGTTCATACATGATCTCGCACACTTGCAGGCCCAGCCCACGTCCATGGCGTGTAGGGGGAGGGTAAGGGGGACGTCCGCGCGGCACAGCTTCATGGCGTCACCCACCCATGCCATGCCACGCCCTGCCATGCCCTGCGCAGCCCTTCCCTGCCTGTGCCCCAGGCACCCAGTTTCCGGTTCTCTCAGTCACCCTTCCCCCTCCCCGCTCCCCCTCCCCCCTGCTCTTCCTTCCCTCCTCCCCCCTCACCCCCCCCCTCCCTTCCCCCTCTCTCTTCCCCAACCCCCATCCCCTTCCCCGCACTCACCGACCCCTGCGCGCCTCCCAGCGGCTGGTGAATCATACGCGGGAGTTGGGCATGCAGAAGCGCTTGCCCTTGGCGCCCGTGGCGTGCAGAAACGCGCCCATGGCGCACCGCCTCTGCACTCACCATTCCCCGCGCCCATCTCAAGCCCCTGCCCCTCCCCACGCACTCACCGACCCATGCGCGCCTCCCAGCGGCTGGTGAATCATGACCCTTGAGTTGGGCATGCAGAAGCGTTTCCCCTTGGTGCCAGTCGCGAGCAGGAACGCGCCCATGGACGCGGCGAGGCCGAAGCAGATGGTGGAGACGTCCGCGCGGCACAGCTTCATGGCGTCGTAGATCCCCATGCCCGCCGTCACCCATCCATCCCATGCCATGCCATGCCCCCATGCCACGCCACGCCTCCGGTTCTCTGACTCACCCCTTCCCCACTCCCCTTCCCCCCCACCCCGCTTCCCCCCCCCACCCCCCCGGCACTCACCGACCCCTGCGCGCCTCCCAGAGGCTGGTGAATCATAACCCTTGAGTTGGGCATGCAAAATCGTTTCCCCTTGGCGCCCGTGGCGAGCAGGAACGCGCCCATGGAGGCGGCGAGCCCGAAGCAGATGGTGGAGACGTCCGCGCGGCACAGCTTCATGGCGTCGTAGATCCCCATGCCCGCCGTCACCGAGCCGCCCGTCGAGTTGATGAGCAGCTTGATGTCGCGCGTGGGGTCCTGCGAGTCCAGCAGCAGCAGCTGGCTGATGATACTGGTACTGGTGAGGCCGTGGCTTCAGGTGCTGGTGAGTCTGCTCTCTCTGGTACTGCGCCACCTACGGTCTCGCACACCTTCACCCTTGACTCAGGAGCTTCTCGCTCCTTCTTTCGCGACTGCACCACACTCACGCCGCTTAGTCGGCCAGTTCCAGTCTCCCTGGCGGACCCCTCCGGGGGTCCAGTCCTTGCCCACTACTCCACGGTTCTGCCGTGTCCGGCCGTCCCGTCCGGCTCGCTGTCAGGTCTTTACCTCCCCTCGTTCTCTACGAACTTGGTGAGTGGAGCTGACCTCCAGGATCGGGAGGTTGACCAGTTCACTCCTGCGAGTCAGCGAGTGACTCACTGTACGTGTGCTAGGACGGGCCGGCACTTGGCCACGTTCACCCGTGCACCTGGCTCGAGTCTGTACACACTGACCACTGAGTCCCCTCAGGTAGCTGCGTCTGCGTCTACGTCTGGTCAGCTGGCGGCCCCCTGTGAGTGTCGCGCTTTGTCGCACGACACTCTCCTGTGGCACCACCGTCTTGGTCACCCCTCCTTGCCTCGCCTGCGTCGCATGCACTCTCGCTCCCTGGTCTCTGGTCTTCCCAGGTCTCTGCCTGCCCTCCCTCCCTCGCCTGCGCCGCCCTGCATTCCTTGCGTCGAGGGGCGGCAGCGCGCCGCTCCTCACTCCTCCTCGTTTCCTCCCACAGAGGCTCCCTGCAGAGACGCTCCACCTGGACGTGTGGGGCCCAGCCCGCGTCCAGGGACAGGGCCGCGAGCGGTACTTCCTGCTGGTCGTCGACGACTACACGCGTTACACCACGGTCTTCCCCTTGCAGAGCAAGGGGGACGTCCCTGATGTTTTGATCCCTTGGATCCGCGCTGTTCGTCTCCAGCTCCGCGAGCGGTTCCGGCGGGATTTTCCTGTCCTGCGTCTGCACTCTGACAGAGGTGGTGAGTTCTCCTCTGACCTCTTGGCAGCCTACTGTGCGGAGCACGGCATCACCCAGTCGTTCACGCTTCCGGCCTCTCCACAGCATAATGGGGTTGCTGAGCGTCGCATTGGCTTAGTCATGGAGGTTGCTCGTACCTCCATGATCCATGCGGCTGCCCCCCATTTCCTGTGGCCGTTTGCGGTCCGGTACGCCGCGCATCAGCTCAACCTCTGGCCCCGTGTCTCCTTGCCGGAGACCTCGCCCACACTGCTGTGGACGGGGAAGGTTGGTGATGCGTCGCGTTTCCGGGTCTGGGGTGCTCGTGCCTTTGTCCGCGATACCACCGCGGACAAGCTCTCCGCCCGCGCTGTCCCCTGTGTCTTCCTTGGCTTTGTCCCTGACGCGCCTGGTTGGCAGTTTTACCATCCCACCTCGCGCCGTGTCTTTGCGTCTCAGGACGTCACGTTCGACGAGTCGGTTCCCTTTTACCGTCTCTTCCCCTACCGCACTGCCCCGCTCCCCCCCCCGCCGCTCTTCCTCGCTCCAGGTGCTCCCCAGGTAGACCCCCTCCCCACTCCTGGTCCTGCTCCTTCAGGTGTTTCTCAGGTAGACCCTCCTCCCTTGACTGCGCCGGTTGAGGTCACTGGTGACTCAGGTCCTACTGAGGGTGGTCCTTCTCGGGGTGCTACTTCTAGGGGTGCTGAGCCTGGGGGTGCGGAGACTGGGGGTGCTGAGCCTGGGGGTGCTGAGCCTGAGGGTGCGGAGCTTGAGGGTGTGGAGCCTGGTGGTGCTGAGCCTGAGTGTGAGGGGTCTGGGGGTGCTGAGCTTGGCGGTACTGACGCTGGAGGTTCTGGAGCTACTGAGGGTGCTGGCGCTGGAGGTTCTGGAGCCGCTGGAGGTGCAGGTGCTGAGGGTACTGACACCGGAGGTTCTGGAGCCGTTGGGGGTGCGGGCGCTGAGGGTTCTGAGTCTGCTGTTGCGCGGTCTCCTTGGAGTAGCCGCCTTCGTCCACGTGTGCCTCTCACCCCACAGCAGCTGCAGGACTGGTACGGTCGCCGTCCGCGTCGCGCTGCTGGAGCTAGGAGTGGTGCTGGACCTTTGTCTACTGGAGGTGCTGGAGTCGCTGGTTCTGGAGGTGCTCGTACTGGAGACACTGCGGCTGGAGACCCTGGGACTGGAGGTGCTGGCTCTGGGGGTGCTGCTGCTGGAGACACTGAGGCTGGAGACCCTGGGACTGGAGGTGCTGGTTCTGGGGGTGCTGCTGCTGGAGACACAGAGGGTGGAGACCCTGGGACTGGAGGTGCTGGTTCTGGGGGTGCTGCTGCTGGAGACACTGAGGCTGGAGACCCTGGGACTGGAGGTGCTGGTTCTGGGGGTGCTGCTGCTGGAGACACAGAGGTTGGAGACCCTGGGGCTGGAGGTGTCGGCTCTGGGACTGGAGCTTCTGGAGCTGCTGGAGGTACTGGAGCTGCTGGAGGCACTCGAGCTGCTGGAGCTGCCGCTCCTGGTGCAGCTGCGCCGACACGACGGTTCTTCGCTCCGCCGTCTCCGTCGTCTCTCTCTCGCCGCGCGTCTGACTCTGTTCTTCGTCAGGTTCTTACTCTCCCGTCGTCCGTCGTCGTACTGGTCTTCCGTTACAGCCCGGCTCACCGCTGCCTGCTCCTTCTCCTTACACTGTGCAGACTGGTAGTCCTGCTGAGCGTCGTGAGCCTGCGTCGCGTCCTGTTTCGCCTGTTCGTCCTAGTCGTACCGGTCGTCGTGTTCCTCGTTCGCGTCAGCCGGCTGTCCCCAGCGCACACCTTGTAGTCCGTCGTCCTTCCTCTGCTCCGCAGCCTGTTCCTCTGCCGTCTCCTCCTGCGTCCTCGTTGCCTGACGTTCCGGACCCTGCGTCTGACCGGTTTCGTGCTGAGCACCCTACTGTCACGCGTCTACTAGCCACAGTTGTCACTGACCCGTCGTTTGAGTCTGCTGCTGCGTCTACTCTTGTCGCTGAGCTTGTTGACTTTGCTGCTGCCTGTCGTCTAGACTTCACTGCCAGTCTTGTTACTGAGTCTGAGTCTGTCTGTCCTCCGTCCGTCGGGGGTGAGTGTGCTCTTAGCACGGACGTCCTTGAGGACAGGCAGGAGGAGTTCCAGTGTCTCGCTGCTGCTTTACCTCATCTTGTGTCCTCGCTACTTGCCCCTGAGGGAGATCCGGATGCACCAGACATCCCGACTCCGCGCTCTTACGCAGAGGCGATAGAGGGTCCCTACTCCTCTCAGTGGCAGGCAGCCATGGACGCAGAGATGGCTTCCTGGAAGTCCACAGGCACCTATGTCGACGAGGTTCCCCCACCTGGGGCGAACATCGTCAGTGGCATGTGGATTTTCAGGGTGAAGCGGCCGCCGGGTTCTCCGCCCGTCTTCAAGGCGCGTTACGTGGCTCGAGGCTTCAGTCAGCGAGAGGGAGTTGACTTCTTCCAGACCTTCTCCCCCACCCCGAAGATGACCACTCTTCGGGTGCTGCTGCATGTTGCTGCTCACCGTGACTACGAGCTTCACTCTCTTGACTTCAGCACAGCTTTCTTACAGGGCAGCCTGCACGAGGAGATCTGGCTGCGCCGCCCCCCGGGCTTCACTGGGTCGTTCCCTCCTGGCACCCAGTGGAGCCTCCGGCGGCCGGTCTACGGTCTCCGCCAGGCACCACGTGAGTGGCACGACACACTGAGGACTACGCTTGCGGCTCTTGGGTTTGCGCCTTCTACTGCTGACCCGTCGCTGTTTCTGCGCACCGACACTTCACTGCCGCCGTTCTACATCCTCGTGTACGTCGACGACTTGGTTTTTGCCACTGCTGACACTGAGGCTCTCGCCCACGTGAAGTCGGAGCTGCAGAAGAGACACACGTGCACAAACTTGGGTGAGCTGCGCAGCTACCTTGGCTTGCAGATCACCCGGGACCGAGCACGCCGCACCATCACCTTGACTCAGTCACACATGGTGCAGCAGGTCCTTCAGCGCTTCGGCTTCACCTGGTCTTCAGCACAGGCCACTCCTCTGGCTACAGGTCACACGCTCTCAGCTCCACCTTCGGACGAGTCCGTAGAGCCGAGTGGTCCTTACCCAGAGCTAGTCGGCTGCCTCATGTACCTGATGACTTGCACTCGACCTGACCTCGCGTACCCTCTTGGTCTTCTGGCTCGCTACGTGGCTCCTGGTCGGCACCGACCTGAGCACATGGCTGCTGCTAAGAGGGTACTGCGCTACTTGTGCAGCACATCAGGCATGGGGCTAGTGCTTGGAGGGACGAGCCCAGCTGTCCTCACTGGGCACTCAGACGCTTCTTGGGCTTGGTTGACGACATGGCTACTCAGCGGTCGTCACAGGGTTACACCTTCAGCATTGGCTCTGGTTCAGTTTCGTGGCGTTCTACACGCTCGTCTTCAGTTCTCAGCTCCAGTTGTGAGGCTGAGATCTACGCCACAGCCATGGCTGCACAGGAGCTACGCTGGCTCACCTACCTGCTGACTGACTTGGGAGAGCAGCCTCGTTCTCCTCCAGTGCTGTACGTCGACAACAAGGCCGCCATTGCCTTGTGTGAGGAGCACAGACTGGAGCACAGAACGAAGCACATTGCTCTGCGTTACTTCCTGGCTCGAGAGTTGCAGCAGCGAGGCCAGCTTCGTCTTCGTCACGTGGCCACTCGGGCCAACACTGCTGATATATTCACCAAGGCACTTCCGTCTGGTGATCATCAGCGCTTTTGTACCCTGTTAGGCCTTGTGCCTACGCTTCCACACTTGCTGTAGTTTCTGCTTGTACTGTGATCTATATATATACATGCATGCTTGCTCTTGCTAGGTAGTCATCACTGTACTGTTATTGTTGCATATATATCTCTGCATGTGGACTGCCGGTGGCCCTTTGCTTGTGCTCAGAATGTGTGGTGACGTTGAGATCCACCCTGAGCTTGCTTTGCTTCTCTTGACTGGTCGTTTGACCCCTTGTTCTCCCCACTTTGCCTATGGGGGTGTGTCAAACATATATGCTGGATATTGTCTAGGCTGTAGTGGGGTAGCCCATATGGGGTACAGCCCAATTAGGGTTTACTGCTTGTCTCCTGCATGCTGTTAGTTCATGCATTCCTGCTGCTAGATTCTGACACCCGGTAACGTACCTTCGGGGATTATATACTTCTTGACACACAAAACCTTTAGACTGTCCGTCGTA
>CANIUD010000245.1:0-10000 GCA_947470075.1 Closterium sp. Yama58-4
CCCTCACTCTCATCTCCCCCTTCCCCTCACTCTCTTCTCCCCCCTTCCCCTCACTCTCATCTCCCCCTTCCCCTCACTCTCATCTCCCCCCTTCCCCTCACTCTCATCTCCCCTCTCAATCCTAATGACGCTGTCCCATCCTGTCCCTTATCCCCTTCGCCTCTCTCTGCCCGCTCCACTTCCTCCTCCTCAGTCTCCCACCATCTTCCTCCTCTTCATCTCCCTCAACTTCCTCATCTTCCTCGTCTCCCTCATCTCCCCCATCCCCACCATCTTCTTCCTTCAGCGCTCTCAGGGCATCAGCCCGCCAGGCAGTCGTCTGCCTCTGCAGCAATCCCTTGTGGAAGGCTGCTCTCCTGCACTGCCCCTCCCTCTGCCATAATCCTCCTGCCTGCACTACCAAATCACCCGTTTCAGTAGACTCGACAATCTCCTGTATCCGCCCTGCATCTGACCCTTCCCCTGCAACTTCCCTCCTACTCCCACTGCTCCTCCACCCGCCGTTGCCCCTCCCCCTTCCCCTGACGTGGAGAGTTGGGAGGAGGGAGAGGAGAAGGAGGAAGGGAGAGGACGAGGGGGAGGGCTGGAGGGGAAGGGAAGAAGAAGGGCACGGCTGGGAGGGGCGGCAGGAGAGAAGCCATGTGCTTCAACTGCTGAAGGGCTGCTGGCACGTTGCGCTTGGCCTTGCGGGCGAACTGGGGAGAGGGAGGTGGTCGGGGGTGTGTTAGAATGGTGGGAGGGGCAGGGAGGAGAAGAAGGAAAGGAAGTGGGACAACGGCAGGAGGGCAGCCATGTGCTTCAACTGCTGAATGGCTGCTGGCACGTTGCGCTTGGCCTGCGGGCGAACTGGGAAAGGGAGAGGGAGAGTGGGGGGAAGGGGGGGGGGTGGAAAGCAGGAGGGAGGATAAGAAGGGAGGGGAATGGGATAAGGGCAGGCAGGACGGCGGCCATGTGCCGTAACTGCTCAATGGCTGCTGACACGTTCTGCTTGGCCTTGCGGGCGGACTGAGAAGGAGGGTGGGGACGGGACGGGGGTGGAGAGAGTCGTGAAGGGAGGTGAAGGAGAGGCGGCAGGACGGCGGCCATATGCTGTAACTGCTCAATGGCTGCTGGCAAGTTCCGCTTGGCCTTGCGGGCGAACTGGGAGAGGCGGGTGGGGATGGGGGTGGGGAGTGTCATGAGGGGAGTTGAGGGAGGGATGGCAGGAAGGCGGCCATGTGCCTCCACTGCTCAATTTCTGCTGGCATGTTAAGCTTGGCCTTGCAGGTGAAGGGAGGGGCGGCAGGAAGGCGGCCATGTGCATCAACTGCTGAATGGCCACTGGCGTGGCACGTTGCGCGTTGCCTTGCGGGCGAACTGGGAGGGGGGGTGACGTGATGGGGGGGGGGGGGGGGGGTAGATTGGAGGAAGGGAGGATAAGAAGGGAGGAAAGTGTGATAAAGGCAGGATGGCGGCCAGCATATCCACGCCACTCACCAGCACATCCACGTCACTCACCAGCATATCCACGTCACTCACCAGCATATCCATGGCATCAAGCAGATCCTCATTGGTGAACCGAGCAACCTTGGGATTGCCGCCCCCTGCCTGCACACTGCCACTGCCCCCCCCTCTTTCATCTCCCTTTGCTGCACCATCGCGCTTTCCTGCTGCACCAGCGCCTTCCCCTGCAGGGCTGTGGCCTGTTCTGCCCGCCCCACCAGCCACCTTACTGGGGTCAGACAGATGGTGCCTTCGCCTCATCCCGCCGCCGTTACCAACGCTGCTGCCACTGCCGCTGCCACCGCTGCCACTGCTGCTGTCACCACTACCACCGCCGCTTTCAGCAATGCCACCGTTACCGCCTCTGCTACCAGGTGACGCATCAGGCTCAGCAGCAGCTCCTACGGTTATTGTTGTTGCTCCTTCCGCCCCTGCTGCTGCTTCCCCTGCGGCTGCTTCCCCTGCAGCTGCTGTCGCGTCGCCCCCCTCTGTTGCTCTTGCTGCTCCTGTCTCTGCCGTTGTGGCAGCAGCTGCAGTTTCTTCCACCCCCTCCCTTGCTTCCCCCAAAGAACCTGCTGCTCCAAATTCTTCTGTGGCACTGTCTAACAAATCTCTTCTTGACACTGCTCCTCCAGGCGACTCAGCTTCAGGTGATTCTGCTGCTCCAGGTGTCTCAGCTTCAGGTGATTCCGCTCCTCCAGGTGTTCTTGCGCCAGGAGTTTCTTCAGCTGCGCCAGGTGTTTCTTCAGCTGCGCCAAGCGAAATCTCTGCGCCATTGGATGCCACGGAAAGGCTTGCAGAGCCAAGAACCACTGAAATGGGGGACGACAGGGAGGGAGGGATACATTGCGAGAACAGAAATGGGGTACGGACCGTACGGTATGGTCAAAACGCGTTGAAATGTGGCGGGACGTGATGGAATGCGGTGAGATGCGGTTGCGCGAGATTACATGCCAGGCGGTGAGGTGGAAAGAAAGTAAGAGTATGTATGTCAGAAAAGAAAGAGCACAACAGCAGAACCAAAGCCGCGAATCTAGAAACACATGTAGTTAAAACAGTCAGTCGTCATCCAAAAAAAAAAAAAAAAAAAAAAAAAAAAAAAAAAAAAAAAAACCGAAGGGAGGTAGGGATTGTGATTCGATATAGTGAGAGACGCGCGTACCTTGGAACGGCGCGGAGAGGAGAAGCACGAGCACCAATAACCACGCTACCGCTGAAACCCTCATTCTGCCACGTTGGATCCAACTCCGAGTCAGCGTCCGCCACGTGCGCACCGAAGGATCGGAGTCATTTTGAAGCTCTCTACGAAATGTCCGCTGCGAAAGCCGCGAGCTGATGTTGGTGTCGCTTCGAGTGTGCGGTGCAGGATTCATCATTGCACCGCGATGTCGCGCAGACGTGTTTCGACTAAATTGACGATGCTAAAGATGCTGATGATATGCGGCCTCGTCAGATTCACTGTACACTACCACATGGACCAGCTGCATTTACGTCGAACTGCGTGTGAATGACTCGGAACGCGATGACTCTAGAGTCAACTCAAAAGTCGGCCTCGCCAGGCTCACTATACACTACCATGGACCGGCTTCATACAAATCGAATCGCGCGTGACGACTTGCGAGGCGCCTCAAATTCCCGAGGCGCGTGAAGAAAAACGCGCGCGGACGGTTCCTCCTGTTTGAAGTAACGCCTTTCGTTTCTACAGCATGCTTGATAGAGTTACGTCCTTCGTGGCGTGCTGCGATCGGTCGACATTAATTTTTGACGGATCACTCTCAGACTCCGGCAGCCCGAACCGCGGACGCGAATCGCTTAGGATAGTATTCGATACACGCAACCTCGATAAGTCGAAAAAGGCTATGCTACTGGAGCATGGAAAGGCGGTTCCAGTTAGTCGTGCCTGGTATGACGGAGGCTCTCTCTGCTTCACTGCTGTACCCTAAACGCCGTGCTTGGCTGTGGCTATGGCTGTCGTCTTGACGTTACTCCCCACAAATGGGATCTGCTGAAGAGGATCTGGTGACAAAAAATCTGCTGACGCCGAGTAGAAACTGGGAGGAAACGTGTGTGGGACGGGACGCGAGGGCTCGTGGGGTGGGACTGCTACACGTTCATCTGGCGGACTGGTGTGCTTGGCAGATGGCGGACGGCCCGTGTACACTGTCTGGGGTTCCCCTTGGAATCCAGGAGGTTCCATTCGTCAACTCACACTCCGCAAACCAGTTACCAGCGCTTTCGCTGTGGGAGGAAATGTGGTCTCGAGGAGAAACGACAGTTCGTCAACCAACTAGCATGCGTTCTTTTCATAGCAAGCAGGTTGAAGTTTGCGCAACTGCATGATTGTCATTCACGTCCAGGCACTGTAGCTATTTCACGCGCGCTCTGTAATAGGCCGCCTAAGGTGATAACCTCCCCAACACCAAACAGCCATCTGTTTTTTTTAGAGGTCTATTATCTAATATAGAGCGCGATTTATAAAATTAATTATTAGGGCCTTATCGGCGCGTATTTGGGGACACTATCTTGGCTGTTCGTAAATCGCGGATGTGAAGCATGCACACTCCCGATGTCACGCGTACGTTAGCAAATGCCGCTCATTCCGGTCATTCACACCCTCCCACCACTGCAGTTATCAAAGGGCACGACGGGCAGGGCGCAGGGCGCGACGAACAGGGTGCAGGCGCGGACGCGCCGGGCGTCGACGGGTAGGGCGTAGGCGCGACGGGCAGGGCGCAGGCGCGGACGCGCAGGGCATCGACAGGCAGGGCGTAGGCGCGACGGGCAGGGCACAGGGCGCGACAGGCAGGGCGGTACGGGCCGGGCGCGACGGGCAGGGCGCAACGGGCGCTAAGGGCAAGGCGCAACGGGTGCCACGGGCAGGGCGCAACGGACTAAGGGCAGTGCGCAACGGGCGCTACGGGCAGGGCGATACGGGCGCTAATGGCAGTGCGCAACGGGCGATACGGTCAAGGCGCACGGGCGCTACGGGCAGGGCGCTACAGGCAGAGCGCAACGGGCGCTACGGGCAGTCGGACCTAACCTAGTGTCCGATACCATGTTAGAATCAGAACAACGGAATGGATGAACTATCAGAATGTTGGGTACAAGTACTAACCCAAATGGGTTATACCCTTAGTAGGCTACCCCACTATAGCCTAGAGATAACACACAAACATGCAGAAGTGACAACATGCTCAGGATATTCGAGACAGATTACCGTATGAGGAACAGGAATGGGGCGGGGGACGGTATTGGGCCGAGGAAAGAGAGTGAGGCAAGGGAAGGGAATGGGGTAAAAGAGGGATGGGTTGAAAGAAGGGGATGCTGCAAAGGAAGGGAATGGACTGAGGGAAGGGGATGGGGTGAAGGAAGGGGATGGGGTGGGGTGGGGGAAGGGAATAGGGTGAGGGAAGAGGATGGGGTGAGGGAAGGGGTTGGGATGAGGGAAGGAAATGAAGTGAGGGAAGGGAATGGGGTGAGGGAAGGGAATGGGACGAGGGAAGGGAATGGGACGAGGGAAGGGAATGGGACGAGGGAAGGAAATGGGGTGAGGGAAGGAAATTGGGTGAGGGAAGGGAATGGGATGGGGAAGGGAAGGGAATGAGACAGGGTTAGGGAACTGGGAGAGAGAGGGGAATGTTTTGAGAAATGGGAATGGGTGGAAGGAGGGGGATGGGACAGGAAACGGGGCAAGGGAAAGAATTGAGTCAGGGTAAACAAATGGGGATGGAAGAGAGTGGGGATGAAAGAGAGTGAGGATGGAAGGGGATGGGGCGAGGGAGGGGAGGGAATGGGGCTCGAGAGGGAGATGGAGTGAGAGAGATTTTTGAGGCGCCCCAAAAATCACCTCAATGCACGAGGGGAGGGGAGGGAACGGGCACGGAAAAGTGACTCAGTGGTCACCTCGATTTGACTACACCCAGGGGCGAGGAGAGGAACGGGGGAGGAGAGGAAGATGGAGTGAGAGCACATTTTTGAGGCGCCTCAACAATCACTTCAATGCACGAGGCGAGGGGAGGGAACGGGGCTGGAGAGGAGATGGAGTGGGAGAGCCATCCTGCATTGCATTCTCCACTTTCAGGTGCATGCTCAGGTGCATGATCAGGTGCGTGCTCAGGTGCATGCTCAGGTGCACGCTCAGGTGTACGCTCAGGTGCATGTGCACGCTCAGGTGCATGCTCAGGTGCATGCTCAGGTGCATGCTCAGGTGCATGCACAGGTGTATACTCAGGTGCACGCTCAGGTGCATGCTCAGGTGCACGCTCAGGTGCATGCTCAGGTGCATGTTCAGGTGCATGCTCAGGTGTATACTCAGGTGCATGCTCAGATGCATGCTCAGGTGCGTGCGGGTGCATGCTCAGGTGCATTCTCAGGCGTTCAGGTGCATGCTCAGGTGCGTGCTCTCCGTGCACGCTCAGGTGCATGATCAGGTGCATGCCCAGGTGCATGCTCAGGTGCATGTTCAGGTGCATGCCCAGGTGCATGCTCATGGTATGAATGAATGACTGGAGGCAGGCCACTGCTGCGTTTGTACACTGAAACGGCTTGGAGCTTAAGAACACGGAGCATAAAACTCAGGCGCAGAACCCACACTTCGTAACATGGTAACAGTAAAAAACGGTACGACAATTTGAGGCACATGGACTTACTTTTGCTACACACCAGATGATTCTACCGCCACGGGCAACTAAAACAGCCTGCTGCCTTCACCCTACCCCTCCCCTCCAGCCAACACCTTCCTTCAGTAGCCATCAAGCGGAAGATCTGAGCCGTCCAATCCGAGCATCGCGGACAGAGTAAGGTACGTGACGTAAAACCCTCCCCCCAGCACGAGCACCACCAGAATCGCCGTCGTCGGCCTCTTAAAAAGCTCCACGATAGGCCTTACAAGGCTGTAAAGCCCGCCCGTAAAAACCGTGAAAAAGTAGATCACGAATCGGCCGACGTTGTCCCAAAACTCGCTCATAAGGGGACCAGTGGGGATGAAAGCGAGCGTTGCAGCGGACCCTAACCCTAACGAAGAATGTAGGTCAAGCTGCGACGCGGCTGAGAGAAGCGACGCGGGTAAATCGGCTCCGCTTCCGCTTCCGCCGGCGGCGGCGACGGTCGCAGCGGCTGCATCGGCGGCTTCGGCGGGGCCAGCGCCGGCGAATGTGATTAAAGCGGAGGTGCCGAGAGAAAGCGCTAGTACGGAGAGGAAGAAGTTGGAAGAGTCGCGTTCTGCTGCCGCGACCTGCGGAATGACGGCGCGTTGCGAGGGTTGTGCTGTTAGAGACGTCCGCGGCTTCGAAACAGCAGAAGCTTCAGAAGGCAATTCGAGCTTAGAACACGCAATTGGTTCGTGAGACCTACTTATACGGCTACGAACCGATAGGCGGGACGGGACGGGATGGCTGGTAATATTGGAGCAAGATACGCTCTTGAGATTGCTATCGGCGCTAACTCGCACTGATAGACGCGCCAGACTACCCGAAGTGGCAATTGCTATGGCCATGGCTGATCAAGGAAGCGAGGAAGGGAACGTTTTTTCCACTAGCCAGGAACGCTATAAAAAAAGTATAGAATAAAATAAGGATTCGATTAAATGTGTGCTCATGCCGGAGTGGTTATCGGGACAGACTAGAAATCTGTTGGGCTCTGCCCGCGCAGGTTCGAATCCTGCTGAGCACGTATGAGTGGTGCGATCTGAGTTTTGTTTTGCAATACAATTCGCTCAGCGCAAGTGTACATCTAACTGCGATATACACACAGTCATACATATATTTCCATTTTCGACAGTCCTTCATGCTCGTACGTGATGCGTCTGAAACAAGCCCGTTTTCTTCCCGCAATCGCCGCAGCAGCCACGTCAGCCATATCCCTCATCGCGCCACGTGTACCACGCCAATATCCTTCACCCTGTCGTCCGTGGTCCATATTACAGGCAAAAGCTGCATGTCCCGTTAGTGGCATCCCCGCTAGTAGCAGAGAGTGCTCTTCACCTCCGCGCTGCGCAACACATCATCTTTCTCCACCTACAATGTCGACATCTTTAGGTTTTCTGACGTCAGCATGTCGCTACGCCGTTGCCGCTGCCTTTCCCAGCGCTGACGTCAGCACGAGTGCCGCAGCCCGCAGGAATGACGTCAGCGATGTTGGAAACCCAATCAGGCATCAAACCCGCGGCGACGCGTTATCGTTTAGCAGAAACGGCGCGTTTTCCACGGGGAGCTGGACACGTGGCGCAGGTGGCGCCGAAATGCTGGCGTTATCCAGAGGCGTGGGGCTCCGAAGGTTCCAGGTGGTTTCGCCAGTGTGCATGGGACGGCGATCGTCGAAAATCGCGACGAGCAAGGTGCGGCGGGTCGGCCGGCATCGGCATCGCCAGGGAATGAGCGCGCAAAGAGGGATTTGGGGAATCGGGGATCGCGGATCGGTGTGTTTTGAGTTGACTCAAAACGCGCAAGGTGCGGATGAGGGATTGTGGCGTCAGAAGTGGCGGGGAATGCGCCGGAGCGCGGGAAGTGAGCTCGCGGAGGGGGGCATGCGGAATGAGGGATTGTGGGACGGGAGGGTGAGAGGTAGCGAGCGTGGGCAAGGGAAAGCGCGTCGCAAAATGAGAATGGGGGATCGGGGAGGGGGGATCGAGAGGTGTTTTGGGGATATAGAGCTTGCAGGGGGGAACTTGGGTTCTTTGAGTCAACTTTCTTCCTCTGCGTTTGAGCGGTTTCTGGTCTGGTGGTTATTTCTGCAAGTCTTGCTTGGGTTTTAAGGTGACCTTTGAGGCTTCTCCCAAGTTGTTCCTGCAGGACTGGGAGGTGACAGGGTTTAGGGCTTGGGACTTGGGATTTGGAGTCAGGGTTGGGGTGTTGCGTTTCAGCTGTCTCAGAAATTCGAGAATGAATGGAAGGAGTTCGTTTCCTGTGTCTTGAACCTCCGCCTCCTTTCTTCCTGCTTCTGACTTCTCGTCTTCCCTTTAACACCAACTAACACCAACGTCACCTACACTCCTGTTCCCCCAGATCGGCATTCTTCCCCCTCCAATGCCGTCATTTTCCCCACTCACCCCCCTCCCCATTGTCCTTTTTTTCTTATATTGAGGGCGCTTTATTAAATCCATATTACACAAGGCGCAGGGCAGGTCATACTTTTGAGGCGCCTCAAAAGTAGGCAGGACAGGCAGACATATGGATTTAATAGGAGGGGGGCAGATATGTCCGCCTCAAAAGTAGGCAGTACAGGCAGACAGACATATCTGCCCCCATCCTCCCTCCTCCCCCTCCTCCCCCTCTCTCCCTCTCCCCAGTCCGCCATGCTGTGTAGAACGCACAGGACGCACGCAAGGCTGGTAGCATCGTGATATGCACTCCTCCTCCGTCAAACGGAAATGCGTTCCTCCCTTCCTTACTCCCTTCTCACTCCCACTTCCCACATTCCCACTTCCTTCTCACTCCCACTTCCCACTTTCCCACTCCCTTCTCACTCCCACTTCCCACTTCCCACTTCCCACTTCCCACTTCCCACTTCCCACTTCCCACTCCCTTCTCACTTCAAACCCCTCCTCACCCAAAACATCTCTGTGCCGAGTGCACAACGCACAGGACGCGTGCAAAACCAAACCTCCTCCCTTTCCCCCCCCGAAGTGACTTTTGAGTTGACTCAAGAACCACCCCCCTTTCCTTCCGCCCTGACTTTTGAGTCGACTCAAAAGTCCCTCCCTTTCCCCCCCGAACCACCCCCCTTTCCCCCCCAAACCACCCCCCTTTCCCCCCCAAACCACCCCCCTTTCCCCCCCGAACCACCCCCCTTTCCCCCCCGAACCACCCCCCTTTCCTTCCGCCCCTTCTGCAGAACGCACAGGACGCACGCAAGTCAAAGTTGTACGGCAAATTCGGCAAGCAGATCATATCCGCGTGAGTGCAGATCAGATCATATCCGCGTGAGTGCAGATCAGATCATATCCGCGTGAGTGTTGCTGGTGCTTCCTCCCGCGTTGTTAAATGATCAACTCAGTCAGTTAGCTGAGCGACCCTGTCATTGCTCACATTACACACACCCCTCGCATTGCTCACAGCACACCCCTTCCATCCCCGTTCCCTCACAGAGTCAAAGCAGCCGGTCCCAGCCCTGCAAGCAACTCACAGCTGGCAGCACTGCTGGTGGCGGCGAAGCAAGGAGTGCTCAAAGATGTGATTGATTGAATCCCACCAGCAACAGCCCTCCCCCTCTCCATACCCTTCTCCTCTCTGCTATCAGTGTTAAAGCAGCCGGCCCCAGCCCTGCGAGCAACTCAGCGCTGGCAGCACTGCTGGTGGCGGCGAAGCAAGGGGGAGTGCCCAAAGAGGTGATTGATCGGAACAGAATACCAACATTTTCTTCACCCCCACTCTTCACCTTCCCCTCCCTTTCTTCTTCCCTTCCCCCCCCTCCATTCTCTCACAGAGTCAAAGCAGCGGGCCCCAGCCCAGCCAGCAACTCGATGCTGGCAGCACTGGCGGTGGCGGCGAAGCAAGGGGGAGTGCCCAAAGAGGTGATTGAT
>CANIUD010000246.1:630000-658071 GCA_947470075.1 Closterium sp. Yama58-4
TATGGTGTGTGGGTTTGGTTGGGAAGGTGTGTGAGATTGAGTGGTGGTGGCTTCAGTTTCAAAGAAGGAGCTTTGGGACCTTCTGCAATACCTTGTCAAGTAGTAAACAAACAGAGAAACCAACCAAAAACAGAAGGATAAGAAGCCTGACCTGAAGTGCCTTATACACCCCGTTCTGTCAACCACGCCTTGCTCCCTACTCCCCCGCTCTCTCTTCTGTCGTCCACCCAGATCCGGCAGCGAGTAACCAAACTGCCGGATGTTCCAGCACCCTCCTGACATCCGCTTCCTGAACATCATCTGCAGCAGCGAGGGCACGTCTCCCTAGCCTACTCAAAAGCCCCATCCAACCCCCTTCTGTCAACCCCCCTTGGTCCCCCTCCTCTTCCCCCAACCCCCCGCCCCCTCTTGTCCCCACCCAGATCCGGCAGCGGGTGACCAACTGTCGCATGTTCCAGCGGCCGCGGGACATCCGCTTTCTGAACATCATCTGCAGCAGCGAGGGCGCGCCTGTGCGCTCCAACCAGAACGTCGTGGTGGACATTCTCCGAGAGAACGCCGACATCCTCGTGCAGGCCCGCCCCGCGCCCTCCCGCCTTGTTCGAGGCGGGCAGACGCTCATTCTGAGGCGCTGGGATGGGCTGGAGGTGGATTGTGAGGCGTATGCGGATTTGCAGCAGCTTGGCCCGCACTCTGACTCCATTCGACGCACTCCCCAGGGTGTGTGTGTGTGTGTGTGTATGGAATTCTGGGAGTGGTGGTGTTGATTGTGATGGGCGTGGATGCGTGGGGCGCGGTTGTGTGGCACTGGGCAATGGCTGTGGGTGGGTTGCTGCATTGGCATCTCACCCACAATCCGAAGTGACCAGCATAAGCAAGCTCTCCAAGAAATCCCCTTCCGTCCTGTTTCTCCATTTCCCCTCTCACCAATCCCCCCCCCCTCTCCTCCCCCACCCCTCAGAGGTGCTGTTTCTCTTCTACGTGGTCTCGCTGGAGCTGTACTGCACGCTGTGTCTGCAGCGCAACCGCAAGGCCATAGACTGGCTGATAGAGGACAGCCACCTGTACGGGCTGGACTATGGCACGCTGCGCATGGTCGTCTTCAACCCCGCCCTGCCCTTCTTCCTGCCTCAAAAATGGATTCCTCCCATCCCGTTTCTCCTCTTTTCCTCTCACCACCCCCTCCCGCACCCCACCTCCCCCTCCCGCACCCCACCTCCCCCACCGTCCAGAGGTGCTGTTTCTCTTCTACGTGGTCTCGCTGGAGCTGTACTGCACGCTGTGTCTGCAGCGCAACCGCAAGGCCATAGACTGGCTGATAGAGGACAGCCACCTGTACGGGCTGGACTATGGCACGCTGCGCATGGTCGTCTTCAACCCCGCCCTGCCCTTCTTCCTGCCTCAAAAATGGATTCCTCCCATCCCGTTTCTCCTCTTTTCCTCTCACCACCCCCTCCCGCACCCCACCTCCCCCACCGTCCAGAGGTGCTGTTTCTCTTCTACGTGGTCTCGCTGGAGCTGTACTGCACGCTGTGTCTGCAGCGCAACCGCAAGGCCATAGACTGGCTGATAGAGGACAGCCACCTGTACGGGCTGGACTATGGCACGCTGCGCATGGTCGTCTTCAACCCCGCCCTGCCCTTCTTCCTGCCTCAAAAATGGATTCCTCCCATCCCGTTTCTCCTCTTTTCCTCTCACCACCCCCTCCCGCACCCCACCTCCCCCTCCCGCACCCCACCTCCCCCACCGTCCAGAGGTGCTGTTTCTCTTCTACGTGGTCTCGCTGGAGCTGTACTGCACGCTGTGTCTGCAGCGCAACCGCAAGGCCATAGACTGGCTGATAGAGGACAGCCACCTGTACGGGCTGGACTATGGCACGCTGCGCATGGTCGTCTTCAACCCCGCCCTGCCCTTCTTCCTGCGCACCAACTGCTGCCGCCTGCTCACACGCATGTACCTGGATAGGGAGCCCTTCGAGCTCGTGTCACAGGGCAGCGTCATGCTCACCTGGTAAGTCGTTGCTTCAGTCGAGTCAAATGTTTGAGTCGACTCAGGACCAACTGCTGACGCCTGCTCACACGCATGTACCTCGACAGAGAGCCGTTTGAGCTCGTGTCACAGGGCAGCGTCATGCTCACCTGGTGAGTCGCTTTTGCAGTCAGCGCAATACGTTTTGAGTCGACTCAAACACCAACTGCTGACGCCTGCTCACACGCATGTACCTTGACAGGGAGCCCTTTGAGCTGGTATCACAGGGCAGAGCCATGCTCACTGTTGAGTCATCTCAAGTCAAGCACCAGCTGCTGCCGCCTGTTCATGTTCATGCGCGCATGTGCCTCGACATATAGCCGTTTGAGCTGGTGTCGCAGGGCAGCGTCATGCTGTTTGAGCATGACGCTGGTGAGTCGGTTTTGCAGTCGACTCAAACACCACCTGCTGCCGCCTGTTCATGTGTATGTACCTCGACAGATAGCTCTCCGAGCTGGTTTCCCAGCAGGTTCTGAGGCGGCTCCCCCAACGCAAACCATCCTACCACCACCAACCCCCTCTCTGTGCTCCCACCAGGCCCACCATCGACTACTCAGATGCAGAAACCCTCAGCGAGCCCGACCACGTGAATATGGCCATGGCGGATCCGATCCGCTCCCCAGGCTGAGGCTCCCCCAATCAACCCAAGCTCACTACAAACCTCCCTCCTTCCCATTCTCCCACCAGGCCCACAATTGACGACTCAGATGCAGAGACCCTCAGCGAGCCTGACCATGTGAACATGGCCATGGCGGATCCATTCTCCGCTTGATGCCAACACTTCCCTAACCCCCCTCCCTGTGCTTTCACCAGGCCCACTATCGATGACTCAGATGCAGAAACCTTGAGCGAGCCCGACCATGTGAACATGGCCATGGCGGACCCTTTTTCCGCCTTCCCCGGGAAGGCGCCAGAGAGGGAGTTTGGCGAGCTGAAGGCGCGCACGCTGGCGTACCTGCACAGCACACGGCTGTCGTCTGCTTGCTCTGCGGGGCAGAGCGCACTCACCCTGGCCGTGCTGCAAATGGCCAGCATCATGCTGCAATTCGGGCTGTTTGGGAACTTCTCCCAGGTGCGTGCATCTATGCATGCGCGTGTGAGTGTGTGTGTGTGTGCATGCGTCCGGGCCTAGCGTTATTGGGTTGTGGTTGTACATTCCCCCCCGGGGAAGGTGGCTGAGAGGGAGTTTGAGGAGCTGAAGACGACGCACACGCTGGCGTTCTTTGAGACGTCTTGAAACCTGCACGGCGCACGGCAGTCTGTCGTCTGCTTGCTCTGTGCAAGTGGTGGCGGCGATCATCCCTTTGCTGGATCCTCAAATGACCATTCTGTCCTTGCTTACGCTTGTTTTCCAATGCCACACCATCCCGCACCACCAACCACAACACACCACCAACCACAACACACCACCAACCACAACACACCACCAACCACAACACACCACCAACCACAACACACCACCAACCACAACACACCACCCTACGCACCGCCCTACGCACCACCCTACGCACCACCCCACACCACACATCACCAGAACAGGGACAGCTCCATAGCGCAAGTGGTGGTGGCGATCATCCCTGTGCTGGAACCTCCCAACAATTTTCTGCTTTTCCTGATTTACTGCTGTTTTCAATGCCACTCCATCCCGACCACCAGGACTGGGACAGCTCCATAGCGCAAGTGGTGGCGGCAATTATTCCTCTGCTGGACGGCAGGTCGGAGCCATGGGACGGCAGCTGCAGACTGCGGTTCGAGAACCAGCACGAGCCGCACAGCAGTGCTGTCATGGAGGTGCGTGCTTTGAGACGTCTCATAGCTTGACTTTGAGTTGTGTGCCATGCTCATGTATCTATTCTACATGCGCATCATTTGGTGTATCATCTAGTGCATCGGCAGCTGTTTCAACCATACCACTTCTCTCCCAACCCCCCTGCACCCAATCCCACCAATCCCCGTCCCATGCTTCCCCACAGGCTAAGACGATCATGTGTGCGATGCTCATGTACATATTCAACATGCGCATCAACTGGTGCATCAACTGGTGCATCAGCAGCTGGTGCATCAACTGGTGCATCAACTGGTGCATCGACTGGTGCATCAACTGGTGCATCAACTGGTGCATTGACTGGTGCATCAACTGGTGCATCAACTGGTGCATCAGCAGCTGGTGCATCCATCCAACTCACTTCTCCCAACCGCCCTGCACCCCCTCCCACCACTCCCCATCCTCCCCTCCCCATCCCCCCAGGCCAAGACCATCATGTGTGCCATGCTCATGTATATATTCGACATGCGCATCAACTGGTGCATCAGCATCGCATTCGACTGCTACTGCGACCTCGGAGATCGAACCATAGCCAATTTCTGGGACATGCCTCTCCTCCTCTCCCGCCCCTCCGACCCCTACTCTTCCGGGTATCCCTCTTCCGTCGCTGCGGTTACCACCACCCCCTCCTCCTCCTCCTCTTCCTTGTCTCAGCACACCTCCTTTCACTCCGCGTCTTTGGCTTCGTTGGATTCGGGTATTCCCAAGGATGCCGTTGCGGCTCTGCAGAGAGCATTGGGAGGGGAGAATGGGGTGATGGGGGGAGGGGAGGGTGTGGGGAGGAGATTCGGAGCATCTGGACTGGAGGGTGGTGGCGGGAGGAAGGGGTATGGTGGTAATGGCGGTGGTGGTGCTGCTGGTGGTGGTGGAGGTGGAGGCGGGGGAAATGGTTACGGTTATGGATCTGGTAACAACAGTGGCAGTGGCGGTGGCGGTGGTGGTGGTGGCAACAGCAACGCGTTGATAATGAGGAGAAAGTCTCTCTGGTGGTCCACTCGTTTGAAGCTCGAAGCTGCTTCCACCCTCCGCGGATTTGTCAGGCCGTCGCGAGTGGGACCCCCTGATTCCGCAGTGTTTGACCAACTCTTCAAAGACCTATTTGAAACGCCTGAGCTTAGCCCCTCCGGGGCTGTTTTGCGCGAAGAAGCAGGCGTGCAAGAGGAGGCACGGTTGAGGGAGGAAGCGGGAGGCAGGATGGGAGGAGTCGAGGGGGGAGGCGGGCGCGGGGAGGAGAGAGAAGCGAGAAGTAAAACAGTGAACCGGGTACCTTACATGATGAAGGTGCTTCTAGACTTGACTCGCTATAAGTACGCTCCATTAAGAGCGCTCGCGTTCGCACTGATCGACCGCTACATGATGGAAAAGGCGTCGCTCCTGCGGAAAATGCTTTCGACTCACATAGTCGTAGATCCAGATGTGCTGCGGCTGTACAAGCAAGTCGCACACGACGTGAACATGCTGCGATCGCTGCACGGATGGCTGGGGAGCGACAATGAGTTGCTGCGGGGGGAGGTGCGGCGGCGGTGCTGCGAGGTGCTGTGGAAGTTCCGGGATATGTGCACGCTGAGCCAGGGGCAGAACGAGGCGCAGGTGGTGAAGCACCAGACGATTCTCAAGACGCTCGGCGCCCACTGCTGCGCTCGTGAGTTCACTTGGTTCTGGCTTGAAGTGCTCTGGTCTGAGAGGTAGCAAGCCTGTCCTCTGTGCGAGGTGCTGTGGAAGTTCCAGGACATGTGCACGCTGAGCCAGGGGCAGAACGAGGCTCAGAGTTGTTCTCTGTAGCATGTGCCTTTTGACTGTCTTAATATGAAGGAGGTGGGTGCAGGAGGGGGAACCCGGGGGAACAGGAAGGGAGACGGGAGCAGGAAAAGGGAGATGGGATGGACTTGTGGGGAATGAGTGAGGTGGGAGATGGCAAAAATGAATTGCTGTTTCTTTCTATGGGCATCCCTTGGTTTCTGTTTCTGACTCTGTGGTTCCATGCGTTCTCATTGCTGCAGGTGACATGCTGCGCTTGCCCTTCCGCCGTGTGCCGTCGCAAGTGCGGGGGGAGATGGACCGTATCGAGGACGAGGGGCTGCAGGCGCTGCTACAAGCGGCCTACGAGTTCCTCACCATGGTACTGTCAATGCCTGTGTATGCGTGTTTTTTTTTTTTTTTCCACGCAACCATATGTCAGTCTTTCAATATGTAAGAGGTTCACGAAACACCACAAATCTGCACCATTTTTCTAGTCCACACATCCTACATCTCACCATTCACAACCGCTCTTCTTCTTTTCACTTTGCCCCTCACCATTCCTCTCCTCCTCCCAATGCTGCTGGCAGTTCTGTGGGGGAGTGGTGAACGAGGAGATCCAGCTCACGCTCTTCCCCTTCATCCCCCTCATGCTGCCTCACCGAGGGCTGCAGGGCGTGCAGGTGGGGCGTGGTGCAGGAGGGGCGTGGTACAGGTGGGGCGTGGTGCAGGTGGGGCGTGGTGCAGGTGGGGCGTGGTGCAGGTGGGACTTGGTGCAGGTGAGAACCTGTCCCGGTTAGGAGCTTGTCACGCACCCACATATCCATGAATCAGGTGATACAGGTGATACCTCGGTGTGAGACCCCCATACATGGGTGTAATTGTTCATGTTCACATGCGCACAGCAGAATCATACACTCAGCAGCTTTAAGATATGCTTGTTCACTCCCTACCATCCACCTCCCATCGCCATTCTTCACCCTGTCAACCCCTCTCTCCTGCCACTCATCCTCACCCTCCTGTGTCTCCCATGACTGCTGTCTGTGCCTGTCCATTCCCCCTCTGCACGAGCAGGTGACAGAGTGTTTGTGTGCCATACTCAAAGATAACTATGAGCTCTGCGCTCAGGTGAGTGGTTGTATCCTTGTACACCTTCCAAGCCACTCATGGTCACGGGAGAGGTTAAGTGTAAGGCGATGTATCTACGAATACCGTGAGGCTCGTTATTGTGTGAGCAGTGGGTTATGGAATAATCTTCTGTGCTCCCGTTTCTGCTGTCTTTTTTCCATCCTACTCTGCCATTCGAGCCTCCTCCTCTCCCACCTCTCTCCCCTCCCCTCCCCCTCTCCCCCCTCCCCCTCTCCCTCTCGCCCCTCCCCCTCCCTCTCGCTTCTCCCGCTCTCCCTCATTCTCCCCACCTCCCCTGCCTCCATCGCAGGTGGGACTGGATCTTATCTGGTCGTGCTTCCGTCTCATTCTTAAATTCAACCGCCGTCACTCCTGGCTCAGGTTCCTTGAGGTGAGACTTTGTTGAGTGCACTTTTATTAAGGCGCCTCAAAAATAGGTGCAGGAGAGTCCATGTTTCAGCAGGTGAGACTTTGTTCACAAGCTCTTCAGAACTCCTCGCTTTGCAGTATTGGAGCCTCTTTTCTCTCTTTCTGCTTGACGGACGGCGAGCGATGGTGAAAACGGCGGGTTGACAATCCTTGCAAAGAAAAGAAAGAAAGTTCCTGTGGCTGGTGTGCTGTGGTCTAACAGTCCCCTGCATTCTTTTCCCCATTGCCAGACGGCGGTGGTGGTGAACGGCAAGCCTATGGGTCGCAACCAGACAGCAGTGTTAGACATGGTGATTCACCACACGCACTACCCGGCCTGCCTAAGACATGCTCTTATTCGGTTTGAAGCCCACTTGTTTGTTCCCCTATCTGCACCCCTTTTGGCAGACGGTGGTGGTGGTGAACGGCAAGCCCATGGGTCGCAACCAGACAGCAGTTCTGGACATGGTGATTGATCACACGCACTCCGTGGCTGGCCTGCCCAAGACACCCGCGCACTGGAGGCGACGCCGGGAGCTCATGGCTGCAGGCGAGGCTGCTGCCAAGCCCCATGAGAGCCAGGTGAGTGGGGAGATGGTGTGGCGGGGGCAGGTGAGGCACTCGCGTGGTTGGTTTTGACGCGCCTCAAACAAGGCAAGCGCGCACTGGAGGTGGGGCTGGGAGGTTATGGCTGCTGGCGAGGCTGCTGCTAAGCCCCATGAGAGCCAGGTGAGTGGGGAGATGGTGTGGCGGGGGCAGGTGGGGAGATGGTGTGGCGGGGGCAGGTGGGGAGATGGCGTGGCGGGGGCACATTGTTGAGATTGAGAGGGCTCCATTGAGCACGTTTTCAGGTCGTTGGGGCATGTAACGGCTAAGCTAAGCTTGTTCACATGCGGTTGCAAGGGCTTCTGACCCAAATCTTGCCTCTCCTTTGATTTTTCATCCTTTCTTCCTCCCCCTTTTCCTCCTTCCTCCCTCCCGTTCCCCGTGACAATCAGGTGCGTTTCCATGCAGCATATGTCTCTCTGCTCGCTGCCTGCTGCTGGGGGAACAACCCAGCACATGCAGTGAAGGTGGGCGGGCTGGTGGGACTGGGCGAGGTCATGGCAACTCTGCTCTGGCTTAGCTCTGAAACCAGAATGGCACAGAAGGCCAGAGAGAAGGAGCAAGAGAGGAAAGGGGAGGGCGAGAGCGGGAGTGAGGGGGAGAGGGAGGGTGGGGAGAGAGTGGAAATGGAGGAGGGTAGGGAGAGAGTGGAAGTGCGGCAGGTGGAAGAGAGGCAGGGTGTGGGGAAGGGGAAGTGGGTGGAGGAGAGGGGGAGGCAGGAATCAGTGCAGCAGAGAGGTGACGGGACAGAAGAGTTGGCACGAGGAGGACGAGGAAGAGGAGGAATGGCAGCAGCAGCAGCTGCAGCTGTAGCCGCAGTAGAAGCAGGAGGAGGAAAAGTTGGAGGAGGAGGAGGAGGAGGAGGAGGAGGAGGAGGAGGAGGAGGAGGAGGAGGAGGAGGAGGAGGAGGAGGAGGAGGAGGAGGAGGAGGAGGAGGAGGAGGAGGAGGAGGAGGAGGAGGAGGAGGAGGAGGAGGAGGAGGAGGAGGAGGAGGAGGAGGAGGAGGAGGAGGAGGGAGATTAGCAGGTGGAGAGGCATCGTCAGCATCACAGCCAAGAGAACAACCAGAAGAAGCGGCAGTAGCAGCAGGAACATCCACGGAAGCAGCAGCAGCATCAGCAGAAACAGCAGCCTCTAAGCCTGATCACACACAGTCAGTAATCGACATGGCAACGATTCATCTGGTGAAGGCAGCATATGTGCGCCTGCTGCACCAGGTGTACGTCACAGGGCACAGCGACCGAGCCACTGCTGAAATCCGTGACCCCACCAACGGAATCTGGCCGCAGGAGCTGCCACGACGGGAAGGGGGAGGAGCTGGAGGGGCAGCAGGAGGAGCAGGAGGGGTTGGGGAGGGAGGAGGAGGTGGAGGAGGAGGAGGACTGGGAGTGAGGTCAGGAGGCGGGCTAGTCAGTGGAAGGGGTTTTGGTGGGTCCGCTGGTGCAACTTCCTCTGGTGGTGGCGCTGCCGGTGCTGGCATTGATTCTGCTGCTGCTGCTGCTGCTGCGCATCGGTCGCAGATCTGCTCCTGGTGGTGCTACTCTTAGCACGTCTGCTGCTTCTGCTGCTGCTGCCGCTGTTCCTCCTCTCGGTTCATCCGCTGCTGCCTTCACAGGTGTCGATCCGACAAGAAGACACAGTCGGGATAACAAAGACAGCCGCTATCGCCCAATTTCAATCGGGTCGTCAGCAGCACTCACAGTGGCAGCGGCAGGGCTCTTTCCCCTCAACCCCTCCTCTGCCGAACCTCGCCCGTGCCTCATAGAGGATCTAATCTCGGAGCTACAGCTGGCAGCATCGGAAGAGTTGATCACGCGCCGCCCGAAGGCTCGGCACAGCATTTCGTGGCAACAGCAGCGCTGCCCATGCTGACTTCCTACTTTAAGCGGCATTTCATTGCTCGAAGAGCCAACTTGCCGGATTTTCACGGGTGCTGCTCGACCAATTGGCAGATGCCATCTGGCATCTCTGCGGCAAGCTGCCTCCCTCGCAGCGGGATGCCCCCTTGAGATGCATCGAGGAGATGAAAGCTGCTGGTGCGGTTTCTAGATTTGACTACGGCCCGTCTTCTCTGCCGTATTTTGTCGATCGGGCGGCAGTGAGTCGTGCCCGAGGCACCGAGCTTCAGCGCAAGGGGCAGATTTTCAAGGCGAATTGGGTCAATTTCTGCCGCTTGTTCTCGCAGAAGCTAGATATTTCTGACCTGCAGACCATGGAAGGGTCAGGAGCGCGACACCTGGCGCTTATGCTGAGTCAGCGCCGGCCGGTTGACGTGTCATACTCCCCTCCGTTCCATTACTATAACGTGGTGCCACAGCTTACGAGCCTGCTGTCCAGCCCTAAGGTCCCGCCGCAGCTGACTCCGGACCTGATGGTTCGGCTGCTTCGGGTGTGCCGAGCCATGATCTACTGACAGACGATTGGGATGGCAAGCCTGTAATGAAGCAGGAGAATTCTAAGGTTGTTTCTGGCGGTGGAGGAGGGGGAGGGGAGGCGGTGGTGGTGGTGGTGGTGGTGGTGGTGGTGGTGGTGGTGGTGGTGGTGGTGGTGGTGGTGATGGTGGTGGTGGTGGTGGTGGTGGTGGCAGCAGCAGCGGTGGTGGTGGGGGCAGTACCAGTGCTGCTGCTGGTGCAGCAAGTGCTGCTAGTGCTGCAAGTGGTGATGGTGATGGTGATGGGGGGGGAGGAGTTGGAGGAGGGGGAAAGAGGGAGGAGGAGGAGGAGGAGGAGGAGGAGGAGGAGGAGGAGGAGGAGGAGGAGGAGGAGGAGGAGGAGGAGGAGGAGGAGGAGGAGGAGGAGGAGGAGGAGGAGGAGGAGGAGGGGGAGGAGGAGGAGGAGGAGGAGGAGGGATGAAAGGACAGCCCGAAAGGCTCCGAACAATGGGCAAATGGGACATGTTCGAAGCATCTGTTCCAGTCCGGTACTCCAAATCATCCCTCGAAGCCCTAGCGCGCGTGCAATGCGGGTACACAGACATGGGCCTGGCTGCATGCGCTGTGAAGCTCGTGAGCCACCCGAGCCAGTGGGTGCAAGCGGAAGCAGTCAAGCTTGCGATTGCCCTGACAGACGAAGGGAACGGGCGCGTGCAGGCAACTATGTACTCTGTTCTTGTTCACGAGCCGGAGTTTTCCAGACGGTTAAGAAGGTTCTAGCTGCGGCGTCGTCAACGGTTAAGTTTGTGAGGAAGGGATTGGATAAGGCTGAGGTGAAGGCGAGGAGGGAGGAGATGGAGAGGAGACAGATGCGCGTGGGGGGGAGGGGAGGGCGAGGGAGAGGGGGGGAGAAAGGTGGCAGTGGGGTGGGAGCGAGGGGTGGTGAGGTTGATGGACCCGGATGGGGGAGGGAGAGGGGGAGGGAGAATGGGCGGAGCAGGAGCAGACAGGGAGGGAGAGAGAGTTAGGTCAGAGTACAATGGTGGGGGTAGGAGTTCGGCAGGTCAGAACCAAAGAGACGATCCTATAAGGGTAAGCAGAGAGAGGGGCACCTTAGGTAATACTACCTCTAGATTCAATAGAGCGGGCAGCGTTGGCAATGGTGGTGGTGGTGGTTATGGGTCTCCGCCTTTGAGAGAGGAGGCTGGTGGGGCAAAACACAGAGCATGGAAGTTCTCCAATGGATTCTAAGGCGTTTCCAGTTGGGGGTAACAGTGGGACTGGTGGCAGCAGTGTGGCAGAGGGAAGCAGAGAGGGGTCGAGGGAAGCAGAGAAGGGGGGTGAGGAGAGACAAGGGGGGACGGACCGAGCAGCAACTAGGGCTCTGTTTCTAAACGCTGTGAGAATGATGAAGGAACGGTCGGGGTCTGCTCAACATGCCGTGCGCCATCGGGGGGAGGAGGAGGAGGGGGAGGAAGGCCAGAATGGTAAACTGGAGGGAAGGGCGGTTTGCAGCAAATGGGGATGTGCTGGGTAGAAGGCTGCTTGGCAGTCGACGGGGCAACAGCAGCGGCAGCAGCAGCAGCAGCAGCAGCAGTAGCAGCAGCAGTGGCAGTATAGGCAACGAGGGTGGGAAGGTGGATTGGAAATGGAAATAGAGATGGAAGCAAGACCTCCTGAGGCTGATTCTCCTCGCCCTGCCCTCACCGGTTCGCATCCTGCTGCTGACGATACTGTTGCAGATCCTGAAGCTGGAGAAGAGGCAATGAGTGAGAACGTGGATGTAGGTGCTGGTATTGGGGGCCATGCGGGGATGGATGTGTCTGGAGAAGTGGGAGGGGTGGATGGAGAGGAGAGTGCTCAGTGTGCGTTCCCAGGAGACTCTTCCTCCTCTGCTTCTCAGCACAGTCACAACGGCCTTGATAACACACAGCAGGATCCCCTATCGTCAGCAACAGAAGCAACAGGATCGCTGGGTCCATCTGGGGCATCAAATGGTGTTGGTGTTTATCCTGCTTCGCAGCCTCCTTCCAGTATCAGCACTGCAATGGGCTGTCATATCAAAGGGAGATTAACCGACACTGGCGCCACCAGATCTCTCGAGGGCCCTGGGGTGGAGAGCGGGAGCCACGAGAAGAGTCGGGCTAGTGAGAGAATCGGAACTGGAGAGAGAACTGGGGCTGGAGAGAGAGGTGAGATTGAAGAAGTGGCTGTTTCCAGTGAAAGGGGTGGTGCTCGCTTGGGTGGTAACAAGGGTGCGTATGCCAGGATGAGGATCAAAACTGGGTCGATTGATCTAGGGGAGCCACTCGAAACGCCATCAACAACGCCAGGGACTGGCCTTGGGCTTGGACTCGGTGGTAACATGGACCCTGATGGGCTGGATTCCCCTGCAGAAACACCGATGACTGCGAGAGAGGGGGCAGGAGGAGGGGCGTCAGGAGGAGGGGCGGGAGCGGGGGGAGGAGGAGGAGGTGGTGGTGGGGCGTCGGTCGCAGGTGGAGAGGAGGAGGATTATCGGTTATGGGATGTGGAGGAGAACGAGGAGGGGACGAAGGCGACGAGTAGGGACACGACGCTGCATAAGAAGGCGTGGGTGATTCTGTCTGGGCATGTCACCAACCTATTAAGGATGCTGCAGCTTATGTGTGAGGGCCATAACGCGGACATGCAGCGTCTGCTGCGCTTGCAGGAGTATAATGGCCCTCCGAGTGCTGGGATCGAGCGGTCAGCAGGAGGGGAAGATGATGGGGCTGCAGGGGGCGGGGGAGGGGGAGTGGGGATTGGGGGAGGGGCTGGAGGGGGAAGGGGGTGGAGCGGAGGGGGAGGCGGGGCGGTGGAGGGGAAAGGGGTGAATGTGCTGCAGGAGATTATAGTGTTTCTGGAGCATTTGCAGCCGTCTCTGGATAAGAATCTTGGCAGCAGAAGAACCCTCTTTTGGTCGAGATCGCTCTACAGGTGCGTGAATACCTGAGATACCTGGTTTCCTTTTTGAGAAACATGACTTAACGCTGAACAAGAACGTTGGCATTGATAGTGCCGTGCAAGTTGCCCATGTGCGTGAATGGACGTGTGTTCATATCACGCTGCTAGAGGCCATCCAGGGCCCGTGATTGAAAACCAGCTCGCTCTCGTGCGCTCCAACCCCCTCTACTTTGTTCAAACGACTCATAAACCCGCCCCTCCCTCTCCCGGCAGGCACTCAACACATTGCTAGAGGCCATCCAGGGCCCGTGCTTTGAGAACCAGCTGGCGCTCGTGCGCTCCAACTTCCTCTCCATCACGCAGCGCATGCTCGCCTCGCTCAACTACCGCGAGCAGGACGAGCGCACGCCACCCGTGCGCTACTCGCCCGATGTCATAGCGGGTATTCTGAGCTACACTGCATTGGGGTCCCGACCTGCAGGCGGAGCCGGATGTCCCATGGTGAGACTTGTGCTGTGCTGGGGTGCGGTGGGATGGGGTGGGGTGGACTGGGTGAAGTGCGGTGGGGTGGCGTGGAGTGGGGTGTTTTCGAGTGCACTTAGCAACGTTCTTCATGATACTGTTGTAGTGGTGGCGGAGGCAGACACAGAGTGTTGTTGTGGCTGTTGCTGTTTCCTGCCTCCCCTGCTACTCCTCCTGCTGCCCCATTTTCTATTATTTATCCCCTCCCACCAGAACATCTCAATGTCATATTGTGGTAAAGCGGCCTTCACCCTACTGTGCTTCTCGCTCCGTCCCCATCCCGTCTTCTTCCGTTTTTCCTACCTACTCCTCTTCACGCGCTCATTTCGGCCTCCCCACCTCCCATTCTTCCCACCCACCCACTCTCTCTCTCCCCCGTTTCTTCCCTCCCTCCTCCTCATCACCAGCTAAGCGCGAACGACCTGCGGTGCTGGCTGCGCAACGGGGTGTTCTCAGTGTACCTCTCTCTTCTCGAGGAGATCGGCACCAACAGCGAGATCCCCAGCAAGATGGCTGCCGTCATCGACTTCACCTCCCTGCTGCACCGCTGCCGCCAGCTGCAGCAGCTGCTCAGGGAGTACAAGCTGGGCTGTCCCGACGCAGGCAGGGATTTCGAGTCGTCGCAGAGCCTGATTGCCTTCCTAAGGCAGATGCTGCGAGAGTATCTGGTCGCTCGTGGGGATCGAATTGGGGATGGCGACCCAGCAGCAGTGGCTGCAGCGGCGGCGGCGGGGGTGAGGGTGGGAGGGGCAGAGGAGGCAGGTGAAGGTTCTGGGTCTTTCTTGCGGTTCTTGGCAGCGAGATTTCGTGGTGGTGGTGAGGGTGCTGTTAACCATGCTGCTGCTGCTGGTGCTGGTGGTGCTGGTGGTGGTGCTGGTGGCGGTGGCGGTGCTGGTGTTTCTAGTGCTGGTCCTGCTGGTGTTGGTGCTAGTGGTGATGGTACTGCTGCTGGTGATACAGCTGGTTTGAAACGTCTCAAGAGACTGCTGGGAGGGAGTAACAGAGAGAATGACTGTGGGAGTAACAGTGGGAGACTTGTGAGTGCTGCTGCTGTGGCTGCAGCAGGAGGCTTGCAAGGCGAGGACAGGAGAGGGGATGTGCGAGGGGAAGGAACATATCGTGCTGCAAACAGTCAAATGGTAAGGGAAGAGGAGGGGGGGATGCGAGGGGATGAAGCTGTGAGGATCTGGCGAGGTGTGGGTTCAGGTGTGGGTTCAGGTGTGGGCTCACGGGTTGGGTGGGGGAAGGCCATAGAGAAGGTGGGAGAGGGGGTGGTGGAAGAGGAGCAAGCAGGGACAGCAGCAGGAGCAGCAGCAGCAGCAGCAGCAGCAGCAAAAGCAGCAGCAGCGGGGGTAAGAGGAGCGCAGGTAGTGTCAGGCGTAGAAGGGAGAGGAAAGCGAAGTTTGGGTGTTCCACGAGCCATGTCCATGCCTGCTGGTGCTGCAGGCCCACTAGCATGTGCAGCTACTGCGGTGATTGATAGCCGGGGAGAGGATGCAGCAAGGAGAGAGAATGAGCAAGTTTCAAGAGCAGAAGCAGGTGCAGGGGCAGGGGCAGGGGCAGGAGCAGGAGCAGGGGCAGGGGCAGGGGCAGGGGCAGGGGCAGGGGCAGGGGCAGGGGCAGGGGCAGGGGCAGTGGCAGGAAATGTTGCATCACGTTCCTTGATTGGAACACGTGGCAGCCTGTCATTTGCTGGCCTCTCACGGACATCGAGCTGGCGGTCCAGTCTTGCTGCTCTGGCACGGCAAGGCTCAGGTAGACTCTCAGGTGTTTTCAACAGTGATGGAGGAGGTGGTGGTTTAGGGGGGGGTATAGGAGAAAGAGATGTGAGAGGAGGAGATGGAGGAACAGGTGGGGGACTGAAGTTAAGAAAAGGGCCTCCTCTTGCTCCTCTATCCTCCCTAACTTCCGCACATAACAAGTCCGTACCTTCCTCCTCCACCGTCCCCAACCTCTCTTCTCGCCTCCCTCACATCAGCACCGCTGCTCCTGCCATCTCACCCCAATGGCGTCCCCCCCTTTGGAGCACATTCAATACAGACTCCCTGCTCTTCCTGCTGCCTGGCGAGGTGCTCAACTCCCTCATTATAATCATCAAGCTGGACGATTTCGACCGTTGGATGTACTGCAGCGGCGAGCCCAGCCAGAAATCCGATTGGTCCACGTCAGCAGAGGGGTCGTCTGGGGGTGGGGGTGGGGGAGGAGCAGGTGGGCGGGGGAATGGGGGAGTGGGAGGGGGGAGTGGGGGAGGAGGAGGAGGAGGCGGAGGCGGGGGAGGGGGAGGGGGAGGGGGAGGAATGTTGAGTTTTGCAAGGCTTATGGGGAGATCAGGGCCGTTTGCCACGTGCGCCTATTCCGTGCTAAAATGCGACAAGCCGCAGAGAATCGGAACTCTGTGCTTTGAACACACCCTATCCGTGGGAGACCAAGACCTAGAAGTTTTCTTCAACCAGCGCTCGTGTGCAATCGAGGTCGTGCGCGACGGGCAGCTGGAAAAAGTTTACTTTCCGCTGACCCCGGAATGCAGGAGATTGTCTCAGGATCCCCAGTGGACCCAGGCTGCCCTACAGGAGCTGTATGACGTTCCAAGAGAGAACCCTATCCAGGTGAGTAGCTTTTGAGAATTTCTCAATAGCTGTGGCCTGTCATGTGTTGTGCTCCAGTGGCTTTTTGAGTTGAACCAAAAAGCTTCTTAGTGGACCCAGGCAGCCCTGCAGAAGTTGTATGATGCTCCAAGAGAAAACCCTATTCAGGTGAGGCACAACACTGCGATTTCATGACAGTACAGCAGCCTTGCCAGCAGCAGCACTTGTAACCCACCAGCCCTACCCTGTATGTCGTTCCACCATTTGTTCCCTTCCTCCAGCCAACAAGCATTCCGGCAGTCCATTTAAGCTGCAACAGGTCAAGCTGACTCGAAATCTCAGTGACTCTTGCCTCTAATCTATCCCCATCGTACCATCCCCTCTTTATGTCTTCTCCCTGTCCCCATCCCCATCCCCATCCCCATCCCCATCCCACAGAAAGTACAGCAGTTCATGGCAGCGGCGCGGCTGCTGGTATACAAGGTGCAGCACTACGAACGCATGCGCCTGCGATACGCCTGGTCCGGCTGGTTACAGGCCCGCATGACCCACCTCAAGCGCGCCCCCTTCTACCTCTCCATCGTTATAGTCACCATCCTCGTCTTTAGCAACACCCAGCTCAGCACCGCTCCTGCTGGTAACCACCAGTCAGGGTTGCAGCAACGGGGTGATGTTACCAGCGCTGCTGCTTCCGCCGCTGCTTCCACTGTTGCTGCTGCAGCTGCTGCTGCTATCCGAGCATGTCCTGCTGAGGCGCTCCTGGGTGTGATGCTACCACCGAATGGCACTGCAGCAACAGGAGCCAGCAACAGCAGCTGCTGCAGCACCACCGCCACCGCCACAGCAGCAGCAGCAGCAGCAGCAGGAGCGAGTGGTGCGATCTCTCTGTCCCTGTGGGAGAGGCACGGGCACCTGCTATGCCTGGTGCTGGTGCGCATAATAGGGCTGCTGCAGGTGGCAGCAGGGGCGCTCACGCTCGTTGCGTTTGTGCTCATAGAGTCGCCTCTCCTCGTGCTGCATGAGCGACGGGCCAAGGAACAGGCAATCTCTGGGGCGCTCTCCTCTCTAGGTGAATTCAGCATTTTTTGTGCTCCCCTGTGCTGTGTCCCCGCCCCCATTGTTATGCCCCTCCTGTTATGCCCCTTCTGATATGCCCCTTCTGTTATGCCCCTTCTGTTATGCCCCTTCTGTTATGCCCCTTCTGTTATGCCTCTCCCTGTTGTTGCCCACTGCTGCCTCCTTGCAAAGTGATGTGCTGTGCTGTCCTCTCCACCCATTCACACCTCATTGAAGCAGACTTCCTGTGACGTAGCAATATCTTCCTTATGAAGCGACTTTTAAGTCCCCCCTTTTGACTCAGAAGTCACCTTGCATACTTCCTGTAAAGTGACTATATCTTCCTCCTCACAAAGCTCCAGTTTCTGCACCGTTTTCCTGCTGCAAGCCTCACTCATTCGTCTTGTCCCATTTCCCCCCTCCTCCTTTCCACCTTCCCTCCCTTCCATCTCCCTTTCCCGACCACCTTCCCGTTCGGTACCCCTTCTCACCAGCTGAGCGGGGTCACACAGACGCCTTGGGGCAAGGGGAAGGGGAAGGGGAGGAGGGGGCGGGGGGGGCTGAGATGTGGGAGGAGCTAGAGGGGGTGCCCAAGCGCCTGCTGCTGCAGAACCGGGACTTTTGGTACATCATTGCCATGCTCGTTGCCAGGTGGGTGGGTGCAGCGATGCTCGTCACCAGGTGAGGAGTAGAATGAGGCGCCTCAAACTAGAGCCGGGACTTTTGGTACATCATTGCCATGCTCGTTGCCAGGTGGGTGGGTGCAGCGATGCTCGTCACCAGGTGAGGAGTAGAATGAGGCGCCTCAAACTAGAACCGGGACTTTTGGTACATCATTGCCATGCTCGTTGCCAGGTGGGTGGGTGCAGCGATGCTCGTCACCAGGTGAGGAGTAGAATGAGGCGCCTCAAACTAGAGCCGGGACTTTTGGTACATCATTGCCATGCTCGTTGCCAGGTGGGTGGGTGCAGCGATGCTCGTCACCAGGTGAGGAGTAGAATGAGGCGCCTCAAACTAGAGCCGGGACTTTTGGTACATCATTGCCATGCTCGTTGCCAGGTGGGTGGGTGCAGCGATGCTCGTCACCAGGTGAGGAGTAGAATGAGGCGCCTCAAACTAGAACCGGGACTTTTGGTACATCATTGCCATGCTCGTTGCCAGGTGGGTGGGTGCAGCGATGCTCGTCACCAGGTGAGGAGTAGAATGAGGCGCCTCAAACTAGAGCCGGGACTTTTGGTACATCATTGCCATGCTCGTCGCCAGGTGAGTTTCTGAGCTTGACTCAGAAGTCCCATGCGGTGTGGCAATAGCCGGAGGTGATTTTCGAGTCGACTCAAGAATCAGGGACCCCTAGGTGCCCAAGCATCTGTTGCTGCAGAACCGGGACTTCTGGTACATCATTGCCATGCTCGTTGCCAGGTGAGGAGCTACATTTTTAAGCACCCCCCTCCCCCCCAAAAAAAGCATAAAAGAAGAAAAAAAACTCATGCACCCAGGCCATCACCAGTCCATATCTGTGCCATTGTGCTCCCTTTCTTCCCCATACACCTTCCTTCGACCCCCTTTACCTTTCTCAACTACCACCTCTCTGCTGCTCCTGAGACAGCTCAAAACCCACATACCCCTCCTCCCATCCCCACACCCCCCCTTTTTTCCCGTTTCCCCATAACCATCCCCTCCCCAATCCCCACTCCCCCCTCCCCCCTCCCCCCTTTCTCCTCTGACAGCATCCTGGGCATGGTCTCGTCGCCCTTCTTCTTTGTCTTCCATCTCCTCGACTTCCTCATCTACCACCCCTCGGGAGCCATCGTGCTGCAGTCCGCCTACGTCGGCGGCCCTCTGCTCATCCTACCTTTCCACCGCTCTCCCCATCGCCACAACCCCTTTTCCTCCGGTTTCCCCCATACCCTCTGCTCCACGTCCCCACACCTCCCTTTTCCCCATTCCCCCCATTATTCTCCCCCCTGTCCCACCTGCGCCTCCCCACCATCCCTCCCCCCACCCCTCTTTCCTCCCCTTTACAGCATCCTGGGCATGGTCTCATCGCCCTTCTTCTTTGTCTTCCATCTCCTCGACTTCCTCATCTACCACCCCTCGGGAGCCATCGTGCTGCAGTCCGCCTACGTCGGCGGCCCTCTGCTCATCCGAACCGGCCTAGTGGGAATCCTCGTCATATTCATGTACGCGGTCGTCTCCTTCTTGGCCTTCGGAGGCGACGACGATTTCGCCTGCACGACTCTGTACGGGTGTATCGGCGCCCACCTTGTGAACGCGCTTTCCAGCTCCTCGATCGGAGGGCTTTGGAAGGAGTGGGATGCGGTGCCGGACTCGATGTTCGAGGAGGTGCGGGGGCAGCTGCGGACGGCGTTTATTGTGTCGTTTCTGATCATATGGGTCTTCCTGCTGCAGAATATCTTCACGGGGCAGATTGTCGACGCGTTCACGTCCATTCGTGACGAGAAGGCGGCCAAGGAGAAGGATCTAGGTGAGTGGGAGACGCTTCTTTGAACTCTTCCCCCCCTCCTTTCTTCCTTCCTCCTAGGAGAAGAATCTATGTGAGCTAGAGTTGCCTCTCTGCCCGTTTCCTTACGCAGGGAGTATTAAGCGCCTCATAAATTACCGAGGAGAGTCACGTATGTGATTGGGAGTCTCTTGTCTACCCCTCCCTCGCTACCTCCCTTCCCCCCTCCCTCCCTCCCTCCCTACGTATCTTCCATCCGTCCCATGTCATGCCTGCCAAACGAGGATAATTTGATATTCCTTGCCTGTTGAAGGGCCAGCTCTGCCATGTCTTCACATCCACCACCCTCAAGTCTTGGCAAAACCCTTCGTCTCTCACCCTGCTATTCCCCCTTTGTCGTCCTCCCATTGTTCACCGCCTGCAAACGCACGGGCTCACACACCCTCCCACTCACCCACCCACCCACTTACCCCACGCACGCACGTGCACCGTCGACCGCACACGCAGACGACAAGTGCTTCGTGTGTAGCATAGACCGCTTTGCCTTTGAGCAACGCCTCGGGGGGGTTGTGGACCACGTGAAGCACGAGCACAACGCGCTGCACTACCTCTTCTACATGGACTACCTGCTCAAGCGCAACCCCTCCCATACCCTCTTTCTTTTCTCATCAACTCATCCTTCTTTTCTCTCTTTCTGCGCCTCCCCCTCTGTGCCTTTTTCCCCTTGTTCCCCGCCTGCAAACGCACGGCATCAACCACCCACCCACCCACCCCGTGCACGTTTACCCGTGCACCCACAGACGACAAGTGCTTCGTGTGCAGCATAGATCGCTTTGCCTTCGAGCAACGTCTGGGTGGATTTGTGGACCACGTGAAGCACGAGCACAACGCGCTGCACTACCTCTTCTACATGGACTACCTGCTCAAGCGCAACCCTACGGAATACACCGGCCTCGAGTCCTTCGTGCGAGGCCGCCTCGACGCGCGCAACGACGACTGGATCCCGATTGGCCGCGCCATGCACATCGACCGGCTGAAGCAGTTCCGGGCGAAGCAGCGCGGTGCGAGCGAGGGCATGGACCGGGTCCGGCATGTGTTGGATCGGATGGATGCGAGGATGACGGCGCTTGAAGCCGGGATGGAAACCATGAGGATTGAGATCAACCGGTCGTCGTCTCGGTCGTCTCGGTCGGGGTCTGGTGTTGGGCTTGCGAGTGCTAGTGTCGGCGGCGGCGGCGGCGGGGGAGGCGGAGGCGGAGGAGGGAGGCGGTCGCAGGGGATTCTGGCGCGGTCGTTGACAGGGGGAGGGAGCGGTCGGAGGAGCAGCAGCAACAATAGCAGCGGAGGGGCGGGGGCTAGTCGGTCGTCGAGCTTTGGGAGGACTGGGAGGGGGATGATGATGGGTTCCATGTCTCTCAATCCGAACTCACAGCTGCATCATGAAGAGGAGGACGAGGTGACTGGTGGAGGTGATATGATGTTTGAGCTACGGAGTACCCACTCTGACATCCCAATCTCTCGGGCGTCAACATTGTAAGCTGGATTTGTTTCTTCGTTTCTTTCTTCCGTTCGTTGTTTCTTTCTTCTGCGATGTTGCGGGTTTTTTTTTTTTTACGTCTTGCACTTGTGTGCAAATGTTGCTGCTCTGCATGTATACTCTTGTTGCAATATTTTCCCAACTTTTCCCGCCTAGCAGGCCTGGCATGTACGGTGGCTGGGCATCACCCTCAGTGGGCTAGGTTTTACTAACCTGCAAATATGCATCAGGGCCTCATAACGCTGTCTTTTTTATGCTGATGCTGCCCCTCTTCCACCATCTTCTTGCTTGCTATTGCTGACTTATCAGTCTTATTCAGGAAATCACAGTGATTTTCCCTGCAGAAATGCATTTTTTTTCAGAGCACTGCCAAGCTTGTCTGACAGCTAAACTTGTCAGCCTGACTGATGCAATAATTGTCGTAGATTTAAGCGTGGCTCTGATTAGGCAAGCAGCCCAAGCAATCACCCTTCCTCTAACCACCTCCTCCCTGCCCAAGCCCCCTGCTCTGTTCCTCTCACCACCTCTTGCCACTCCCTCCCAGCCCATGTTCCATATTCCTCTTGCGACCCCCTTTCTCCCAAAGTCCAAATACTTCTTTCTCCGTACCACTGTCACAACAACCAGGTAACCTTAGGAGGCATGGCTTAGGCTTAGGAGGAAGACTAGGAGCTAGGAGATGGTATCGAGAGGTTTTGGCAAAGAAGAGGTTGCACTAGAAAGAGTGGTACAAGATATAGGCAAGGCAAAGGGTACACCACCAGCAGTTGATATAACTAACCTAATACACTAGTAAGCTGTAGGCAGGTATAAGATATGCAATATAAATTAACAACCACTGTCGTGACAAACACAAACACACATACATACACACACACGCACGCACGCACGCACGCACGCACACACGCACGCACGTACGCACTGTTAAGAAGGTAGGGACTAGGAACTTAGAGAGCTAGGAACTTAGGGTTTGGATGGAGAGAAGTTTGGCCAAAGGAAGGGGTTGGACTAGTGAGAGAGATACATGATATAGGGTTAGGGAAGGTGGTCAGGAGGGGTATACCACCAACAAGAGAATACATACTACACTAGCTATACTAATATGCAGTTATATAAAGAAATACAATTTCTAACATCCCCCTTAACTGCATACAAGCATAGCCAATGAGAGGCGCTCTACCCTAAGTGCAGTCGTCACCGTGCCGCAGCTGGGCCCACCGATACAACACACGATGGAATGCCCGCCTGCGGTTTAACCCCCGCAGTGGATGCCCGGTGTGCGCGACTCTGGGTGACCACGCCCAGAAACGACGGAGAAAAGGAACGAACCACGAGAAAACATTACGAAAGTAAAAAAACAGGAAAGAAGACAACCCTTTCTCTCTCTCTCTCTCATTCTTCCCCTTTAACCTCTCTCATCCCCCTTAACCTCTCTCATCCCCCTTACCCTCTCCCCCCCCCCCCCCCCTACAGCAACAAGTGCTGCAGGGAGAGAGGAAGAGGGAAGGGAGGGAGGAGGTGCTGGCTCCTCACAACCTCACACCCGCCACCCCCACATCTCCCCCTCCTTTCCCTTCCCCACGACGGAAGCAGTGGAAGGGAGGGCGGGCGGGGGGGGGGCAGGGCGGCAGTAGCTGCTGCTGGCGCTGGCGGTAGCTGCTGCTGGCGCTGGCGCGGGCGGCTGGCGCTGGCAGTAGCTGCTGCTGGCGCTGGCGCGGGCGGCTGGCCGCGGTGGGGCGGCTGGCTGCTGCTGGCGCTGGCGGTAGCTGCTGCTGGCGCTGGCGGTGGCGGCTGGCCGCGGTGGTGGCGTCCGCGCTGACGGGCCACGCTGGCGGCGGCGCCTGCGGTCCGGGCTGGCGCGGGCGCTGGCGACGGAACGGGGGGCCGCGGGGCGTCGAAACGGGGGGCCGCGGGGGACGGGAATCGGGGCAGCGACGGCACGACGGGCAACGCAGCGACGGGCGTGACGGGCAAGGCAGCGACGGGTGACGGGCGACGGGCGCAACGGGCGCGACGAGAAAAAATAGCGCATTTCGCGCTGTTGTACGGGCGGGCCCATAATTCTTAAAAAAAGGAAGGTTCCGGGAAAGAACCTGCTCTGTACCATGTTAAGAAGGTAGGGACTAGGAACTTAGAGAGCTAGGAACTTAGGGTTTGGATGGAGAGAAGTTTGGCCAAAGGAAGGGGTTGGACTAGTGAGAGAGATACATGATATAGGGTTAGGGAAGGTGGTCAGGAGGGGTATACCACCAACAAGAGAATACATACTACACTAGCTATACTAATATGCAGTTATATAAAGAAATACAATTTCTAACACGCACACACATGTCAGAATCTCAGCCAGTACACCATTGGGATAAACAGGCTCATTGAGTAGCGGATGAGTACGCCCATAATCCCCCAGGCTCTGAACCTAAACCCATAAACTCTTTTCCTTTGGTACAATTCCGCAACCACAGCACCTCCTCCAGACGTGATGTCTCATATGTGGGGATGCTTTCACAAGCACATGAGGTTGCGCCACTGTTTCTGGACGGTGTTATGTCAACGCTTGTGATACAGTCGGGGTTCTCTTTTGCGATATGCGCGGCGAGACGGGCCCAATATTGCAAGCCAAGCTTACCCTCAAACGAGCCAAACCCGTCTTCGGTGCATCAGCACACTGTGAAAAGATTACCTGTTCTCCTGATGCGACCAGACCAGACGTTCTTCGGGACGGGAGCAATATCTCTCCTCTTCGGCAGTCGGTAGTTTCACGCGTCAGCACCTTGCCCTTCCCTCTGGTAATGCTTGTGGTCCTTGTTGTGTCGCAACACGCTGAAAATGTATTAGGGGTTAAGAAATTCCCAACAGGCTTGCTGTATGGTGTTTATAGTTGATGTCTCCATCAACAGCATGCCATATGAGAGGTATTTAACCCCATTTTCCCCGCCTGGCCTGGAGCGGAATGCGCAATGGCGCAGTGTGTATAGTACCGGACCAATTTGTGTTATCGGAAATATGAGTTGAATTTCCAAATTGGGGTGTGCCAAACTCATGTTTCCTAGGTTCCAATGGAACCTACGAAAGGAACCCAACCCCAAACATGAGTCAGACGTCTGACGAGCTCTGAATGCGCCCTTGAAGCTGTAGGGTGGGCTAAATGCCAACCGAGCCAGCCCTGCCCGTTGAAACCAAAGCACCCACATGTCAATCTTTTCTCAAGTGGCCCACAAGGAGGAATCAACCCCAAAAGGAACAAACAGCCAAAAAAATGAGAAATGGCAGTTCGTCCGGCACTTCGTGTTTCGGGTCTTCCGTTCCGAGCCAGTTTTGCGTGATTCAAGCCAACTTCAAGGCTCCCAAGCCTTCACCCCGCTTGCTCCGTTCCAAAGCTTTGAGGGCGTGTCCAACTTTGTTCATATCCCTTATTTCTTCAGCACAGTTACCAAATGTAGGCGTGTAACAGAGCTTAGGTTTTACATAGCAGTTGACTGGAAACAGTTCATCCGACGACCAGTTCAAAAACGTACCCCGAGACGCGCAGAACATATCCGAAGGTACACAATGAAATCGTCCAGCAGTCCGTATTGCGTCATGAACGGTGAACAGTAACGCAAGGTTTTTCGTAAAAGGTCAGTCGCAACTAGTTCGACTAGCCGCAACAAGTAAAAATTGGTGATTCGTCGTCGCGCAAATCTCAGACGTTATTTGGTAACTCCTTAAAACGAGGGTCTAGATTTGACAAGCGGAGGTTCAGAAGTTTTTGTTCTGAACCAGGCTTGCCAGCGCGAAGGTGTTGGCTGGCGAAAATCTGGAATTCGTGCGGGGAATTTTCCTCCGCAGTAACTGGTCGCCAGGGTTTCGGGGTTCGGGTGGCAAATGTGCACCGTCGCTTTAACAGATTCTGTATCACGGCTCTTTCTTGAACCGTGTCAGCACTCCGAAATTTATGGGCAGAGACTGGGTACCGCTTGGGGTACTGTCAAATATTGACGAGTGCATGGACGTTAAATTTACGAAAAAAACGATAATGTACAAAGTTGGACCCGCCCTTACAAATCCGTTCCGGACCAGATGGCGGTCTGGAAGGGGTTCACGGCTAGTTGCTCGTGACTGTGGCTACGGGACAAAAAGAACAATGTTTGTTGATCCCCTTATGAGTGTTCATTTCTGGCCCTAGGCAGTTGGTCCAGACCGGACTCGAGAACGACATTTCTGCGGGCATTTTGTGCCCGCCCAGCGTACCCATGGTCGGGCAGGATGGATGGCGTTCCTTTTCGTCTGTGGCGCAATTTTGGGCAAGCCGCTAAATAGGTCTTTTCTGTGAAAGGCTGTGACCCATTTGCACGAAAAATACACCCCGCTCCACAGAGGATGTATATATCAATCTCCGTGTGCTTTTAGGGCTTTACAGTGTATTCCACTGTATAATTTAGCCGAGGTGCGAACATCAAAGTGAACGCAGCGCCAGCGAAAGCTGTTGTGCAACGCGCTGATTAGAGTCGTGCTGCCAACCTAGCCTACCCCACGACCACCCACCCATAGCCACGAGCCACTAATCTCGCCGGTCAAGAAGAGCCATGAGAAGCCATCTCCCGAGTCCCGACCCACTGGCAAAATAGGGACGCCACTGGCTCAAAGCGTTGACGTTGATGTGCTCGGATAGGAGTGGGGGAGCTTTGAAAGGAGATGATGCGTTTTTTATTGGAATGCTCATAGACTGCGAAACGAGATGATGGATTTTGCATGAGTGGCCGCTTCAAAGTTTCCGACTATGCATTTCTGGAGATTATCCTCGTGACTCGCGCTGTCTCCGCAGTCCTCCTGCTTCCCCACTTTCCTACTGTCTGTTCGCTCGCTAATAACCTCAAGACCCCTCATTCAAACCACAATAACTTAGCGCGTACCTACTACCGCGATGCGCGCGCACATAGCCCTTCGACAGGGTCCTCGAAGCGCTTCAACCCTGCAAGAACGAATCAACCCGCGGCGGTCATGACGCTCGCCCTCGTCGCTTGCCCCGCATTGCCTGCCTACTATAGACCGCATTAGCCGCCGCATTCCCTGCCGTCTGTTTCGCCGTCCTCTTCTTCATCCCAAAACCACTCTTGTGTTGTCAGCAGTAGTAACCCCTCCGCCCCTTTCTTCCAAATAAATAATAATAATAATAAAATCATATCGGCGATCACCACGTCTTCCGTCGACTTATTTATTACTGATCCTTATCACTTAACCAATCCGTTACCTTCAACATTTGATTGCTCGGGGCGCGACTCGGACTTTAAACCCAGTTAGCGACCCAACCAGTCGTTTCGCAGCCATGGGGGCGATGACGTCATCTCTCGCGGCGAAATTCGCGTTTTTTTTTCCGCCGACGCCGCCGTCGTACTCGATAGTGGAGGACCCGGTAACGGGCAAGCTGCGGTTCGAGGACATCGCGGCCGGCGGAGAACGTGGAGGTCACGTTCCTGGACACGGCGCGCGGGCAGCGCATCGCCGCGATGTTCGTGCGCAACCCGCGCGCGCGCCTCACGGTGCTGTACTCGCACGGCAACGCCGCGGATCTCGGACAAGTGCACGACCTATACGTGGAGCTGAGCAACATGCTGCGAGTTAATCTCCTCGGGTGAGACGAGTTAGTCCGTCCGGTTGCTGGTCTGCGTGAGGGAAGCGTCGTCGTGTCAGGGTTCAAGAAAAGGTTAGGGGGAGGGGGATGAGGAGATGAGGGGATGGGAATGGGAGGGATTAGGATGGGGGTGAGAGGAGGGAATAAGCGGGAGATGGGACTGAGAGGCGGAGGGGTGAACCAGAAGAAATGTCGTGGAAAGGGACTCTCGCACTCTCGCAACTCTCGCCTATCGTAGCCAAGTCAACTTCTGCAGAGCGTTTTCCTCTCCCTTCCCCCATAAACCCCCTCCCTCCCCGCTCCCTCCCTCCACAACACCTCACACACCCACTCCTCAAGCCACCCCTCTCTCATTCTCATTTTCTTTCAGTGAACGCGTGTTTGCATGTGCCACCGCGTGGGGCGGAGAGCGCGGTGGGCGAATGACGATGCTGGTGGCGGGTGGATGGATGGGTTGGTTTGTGTGTCCGTGTGCATGTGCGTGTGCGTGTGCGTGCCTGCGCGTGTGTGTGTTTGTGTTGCGCTGTGTTTTCATGGCAGGTATGACTACACAGGTTATGGTGCTTCGTCTGGCAAGGTACGCCTGAGATCATCATAACCGCTAGTTTATCATAATGCTGCTCTCGTCTCCTTCCGCTCTCCCTTACCCGCGTCCCGTCCAAGCCCCCTCCTCCTTTCCCCTCCCCTCTCCCCGCCCCCCCCTTCCCATCTCCCTCGTCCTTCATATCCCCTTCTCCTCCCCCTCCTCAAGCCACGAATGTAACGCATACATATACATAGCAGTAATCCTTCCCCACCCCTTCCCCTCATCCAACTTCCCCTCCCCCACCCCCCCCTCTCCCCCGCACCTTTCCCCCCCGCTCCTTCATCAACCTTCCCCCTCCCCCCCAGCCCACGGAGTTCAACACATACGCGGACATAGAAGCCGCTTCACGTACCTCACCGCACAGCAGCACCGCATTCGACCGGAGGACATCATTCGGTACGGCCAGTCCGTGGGCAGCGGGCCTACAGTGGACCTGGCTTCCCGCACGCCTCGCCTGCGCGGCGTGGTGCTGCACAGCCCCATCATGTCGGGCCTGCGCGTGCTGTACGAGGTCAAGACCAGCTTCTTTTTGGATATCTTCACGGTGAGTCGCGTGGGGCTGAGGCGTGGTGCCGCACAGCCCTATCATGTCTGCTCTCCGCGTGCTGTACGAGGTCAAGTCCAGCTTCTTCTTCTCGATATCTCACTGTGAGTTGGTGTGTTGCGTGTGGGTGGGGGTTGGCAG